>CAJUYI010002421.1:0-32101 GCA_910591695.1 Galerucella pusilla
AGAAACAAACATACTTACCTGAATCCAGCAATGAAAAAAACAGCTGGACAAAGAAGCTTTTTGTTTCTTGGACCTAAGCTATATAATGCTATACCCCAACAAATAAAATGTGAATCTTCTGTAAAGGTACTAACTCTAAAACTCCATGAATATATTTCCAAAACAAATAGACACGCTATTCACAATCTTATCGAAAATAATGATTAATAATGTTTTTATCAATTTCTATTTTATTCTATTCTATTAATCTTTTTCTATTTTATTAATCTTCAATTACATTATAAATTTCTACTAATTATCATGTATTACATATTATTATTTACTTGTCGCCTAGTATAAGTCTTATAGTATAGTATTATTTCCTTGCAAACAAGCCTTATAGGTTTCGCAAGTGTATGTATTTATTTATTTCGCATAACGTCGTTTTGTTTATATTTATTTTTATTTCTTTTTTTCTTTGAATTATGTGTAAAAAAAATAAAAAAAAAATAAATTATTATTAATTTAATGAGCCAGGCAAGAACAACATAATCATCTTCTGTGGACTTCAGGGTACTCTGGAACAGAAGAAATTGAAATATCAGATGAACTAGCAAAGCTGGTGAAGGAATGATGAAGGAATAAGAATAGAAGACTGTGGTAGGGAAGAAAAAATCTCCATTCACATACTAGCGAGATATTGAAACTTTTTGATTAATGGTTTTCTATTCGTACTAATAAACTACGATTTTTTAAGTTAGAAGAAATCCAATCTAAAATCGGTGCCCCAATACGCAATAAATTCCGTGTATGGCAAACGTACTAATACAATCAAAAGCCTTCCTACAACGAACAACAGAGATACAAAATGCTTCCCTTATCTAATTCTTCTAACAGAAAGTTATAGTATATTTCTATGTATTTTGTGTGGACAAAGTTTCCTAATTTTTGATTAATCTGACTTTAAGATGGAAATCACCCAAACATTTTAAATATCCTCACTTCTTGTTCCCGTTCGTTAGCTTTCTGTTCTTAATTATGAAATCAAGGCAGGCACGTAATTTTTCGGCAAACACTAGAGCTGAAACGAAATTGAATCATGCCCGAGATTGTTAAACTTTTTTACTTTTCCTACTGAGCAATAATCTGAAGTTTCCTAAGTGATTGATGTTGAAAATGAGCTCAACTAAGTGGATGAGTGATTGACCTGAACAGTTTAACTGCATTTTCTGGATCATTATCACCAGTGGTGCATCAAAATGGAAGAAATGAAAATTGTAAAAATTGTAAAGGCGATGCGACTAAGATGGTACGGGCATCTTTAAAGATGGAATAAGGATGAAGCAATGAGGAAAATATCCGATTGGAATCCTGCAAACGCCAGGCCCAGGAGACGTCCCAAACTTAGATGAGATCAGGTGACTGATGACTTGAAGAAAATAGGAATCAGTGATTGGTGTAAAAGAATGAAGGATAGAAAGGAATGGAGGAAAATCACAAAGTTGGCGATCTCCCACCGCATGCTGTAATAAGCAGAAAATAACACAAGGATTGATTTATCGTACAAAAGAGATCGAAAGAGCTGACAAAAAGCGGCCTATATAACATTCGGATGAAAACTGGCCACCACATAATTTTGTTTTCCCATAGCTCTGTGTCTTTAAATTTTTTCATAGAACTTATGCAATAATTTGTATTTTTGCTTCATCACCAGCTGGTTGAATCTTGATTTCTGTTAAACATCCGGTATGAGATCTAAAGTACGTCAAAATTGTATGCAAAATGGACGAGACTATTCGGTTAAAAGGAAACAAATGTTAAACATTTCGCTCTCACCCTAAGGCAACACCATTTTAATTCGGTTAATGGGAGGTAACTAGAAAGCTCAAAATACAATAATTATAACTAAGCCACAAACTTGGACCACTCATAGCCGAATAGTCTGGAAGGTTTAGTTTGGTTATAAAAGCAAGACATCATACTGTTCATTTGGAAGTTACACTATATTGAAACACCTATGCCGATATAAATAAATTGTTTGTTCGAGAACTCGTTGAACTCACTTGGCTACTTTTTTTTATAATGTTGATGCTGTTGGTAATTATACGCTGAACATTTACATTGAAAACAGATTTTTGTAGGAAGTTAACCCAAAATGATTAACGTATACTTTGACTGGCGTTTCTTAGTATTCTTGAGAAGAGAGGAGGTTTTCAACAAATTGTGCTAGCTCCTATAATATTCGCGCCATACCCAGAGACCATTACCCTCTTGATTTGACGATCCGGTACCTCACCAATGAAGCGGGAGTTCCATTTTCAAGGTGATTGCAGCGTCTGTAGCAGATTACTTGGCCGAGCTGTCGGATGACATGGCAAACCTCATTTTCGTAGTATATATAAATTTATAAGTGTTTCCACTGATCTCTACCTATTTGTGCCGCTGCTTCTTCCATCACAAGAGAATCTGATTGTAGAACATCGCAGTCTATATCAGTCTATACGACCACTGGATGTGAATACTGTTTGCTGTCATTTATTGTAGTATTGAATCCTCATTTCGGTCTTCTTTTGTTGTTAGTAAGTTAGTAGATATCTTCCTCTCATTATTTCAGCCTTGCTAGCAGTTTGTCTTTGACTTCACAACTATTCTATACCTTTACCAATATCTGCGCATGCCAGTAGTTGGCTAGCTTCCACAGGTTGGATTTTCTAAACAGAGCTCCGTTTGTTACGTTACGTTAGGTCAAAGCTATGATTGACTCTCCAGCGTAGCTGTCTTAATTACTGCCTCTCTCATTCCTTGGTCCGCGATCTTTTGACCTCCAGTAATATTCTTCTTGTTAGTGCCTTTTGTCATAGTTTCCTATCATGTGACAGATCCATAGGTAATGATGCTGTATACATCCATGCACTCCCTTGGCTTAACGAGTAAGCCAGGCTTAAGAAATTGAGTTCGCTGCATCAAAGTCTATATGCATGAAATTTGAAGCTCATTCAAAAAATATGGTGCAATCAATAATTGGAATCATCAGCTAGCTGCTCTTGGTTAGGGCTCACATTTTAGCTGAACTGGTAGATTTGGTCACCAATGTATGATGTATTGTTGAAAAGGTGGGTTCAATAATAGACTCCACGGCTATTTGCGTTACAATACTCATATTTTCTCGTATATGTTTTTGATACGATTCGCATCACCCTTCATAGAATCAAAGCGTTTTGGATACATTTCCGTACATTATGAACCATAAAAGAATCGTAAACATCAAATTTAGTATTCATTAATATTTGAATTATTAATTGTCGTGTATTCCGTTTTGTTTCAACATAATAAACGCGCGTTGAAGCAAAAAATAATCAATAATTCAATATAAACGAAGCAACCATACACTCTGCCAGATATGCCCTTCCTGTGTTTGATTATTTAGGCTTGATTAACTCCATTTTGATAGTGATATTTCAATAGATTAATTATAAACGTCACCAGTCACCAACACGTTATAACTGTAACAGTTTTTGGATAATTTTAATGTAACAGATTAATCTCAACTGAAAATTCAGAAATAGTAGTAGGTGCATTTTGTATCTAGTAGTGAAAGCCATCACATGCAGGCAGCTTGAATTATTGACCGATGTAAGGGAAGAAGCCAAGTGTGCGGGATACCACCACAGAGTGAGTAAATGCTACTGAAAATGTCGTCTTAAGGTTAATGCCAAATAAATGCAAGGCAAAATGTGGATACACTCACAAACGTTTCATGAACTACTGCCAAAAAAACGATCTCCTAATCTGAATAATTTTTTGAAGGCTTCTACATTATTGTAAGATTAGTCCATATTGAGGTGTGTATTTATGTATTTTGGGGTGACATTCACTGAGACCTAAAAGATCTATTGTGCCTCCTGACTTCTGCTTAGTAGTTGAGGAGAGTCTCAGAAACCAGTAGTTTCTTCAGTCCTATTTCCCAGGGGAATTTTAGGATGTCTGCATGCTTCAACTTAGGTAAATGTTCCCCTTCTATCCAGTAATCTCCCAGATGCTGTGCTTTAGGATTCTGAAGTGCTGTGCATATGGAAAGTATGTGGATGGAGGTTTCTTCTTCCATGCCACAAAATCTGCATTCTCCTTCCTTCACTATTTCAAGCTTTTTCAGGTGCCTATTCAGGCGACAATGTTCTGTTAGGATCCCTGTTAAAACTCTTAGCGCAGTTTTACTTTGACATATACATTCATTTCATCTCAACAGGTTGTAGTCACCCAAAAGAGTCTTTGATTGTATAAGCCCTACTAAATCTTTTCAATGGTCAGATCTCTTTTTCTCGGCTTCACCAATTTCTTCCAATGTTACATTGGGGCTGATTCCGCAAAAGGGTTAAGGCACCCAGAAAGGTATTTCAGTCCCCCTTTTTGCTACTTCATCTGCTATTTCATTTCCTTCTATTCCAGTGTGTCTTGGAAACCATAGTAAGGTGACTATATGGGCGTGTGGGCGTAAGCCAGCAGACATTCTTCCGGGTTGTTTTTGAGCGGAAAATTAGATCTTGGGCTCTGAAGCTACTCCAAAGAGTATACATTCGAGAGAGATTTCGGAACAAGTTTTTTGGGTCCAAATTTCTCAGTGAGTGAACTGGAAGTTGATATTGTCATGGTCATTCCAATATAAATGTAGACCAAGTAATCGTAATGGTTAGAAGAGACGAATTTCGGATAATGAAAATACAAATCACAACGCATTTTTCAGTGAAATGATTGGATAATTAATAATAATATAATAATAAGTTTATTCATCATCATAAAAAATTACAAAATAATTATAGAAACAAGATTACAAATATGAAATAAAATAATTTTATCTACAACTGTCATGTAACGGGTACGATTTGACACTATTTTTAATGTCATAATGACGTATATTACCGCACTAGTGCGTTTTTGATTACGTTACCGCACTAGTGCGGTAATAAGAATCTAGAAACATATTAATACCAGTGTTGAGCTTTACGGACTTTCAACCAAATCTGGCTACGCCGCAAAAACGTAGCATCGTCGGTCGGGGATCGAGAACCGTGGGTGAGAGAACGGAGAGACAGACCGAGCCACCGTAGCGGCCACGTGCATATATCAATTTAGTACTTACTTATACATTATTGTTAAAATTATAAAAATTGTATGTTTAGTTTTCTTGTGAAATGTCCTATCGAAGTAAATGTTGTTAAACAAGAAAAAGTTTAACTGGTCCTTCATCAATCCCAACAACCAGAAATAAATATTTAATTTTAATTTATTAAAACACTGGAAGCTGCATTTTCAATTTCCGAAAGGAGATTTTCTTCGCTTGAACTCATTTTTATAGATTTTTGTTCATTCAACTTTGAAAATTTGATGACATAACTAATTTATTTTTTTTTCACAGCCTTGTTTGTCTTTGTTGCTATGGTCATAAAATATGATACACAGTACCTTATGTTTGCAGTCAATATTATTAAAAATACGTTGGATTGAAATTTTTTTCAAATTTTATATTATAGGTACTGTTAATAATACTAATAAACAGTTGTAGATAAAATTTTGTACGTAACACGTGTGATAGGAATTATTAACGCACTTATGTTATTACACATGCGTGCGATAATAATGTCCATATCCCACTAATTACGTAAATAACTATTATGAGACTAATTTGATATCTGGCTGACAAACAAACCGATTTACCCACTAAGGCAATGCCTGAGTGTGGGGAAACTAAGGCATGGTTAGCTCGGTGTTCGTAACAGTAAGTACATACAATGAGTGAAGCAAATAGTGTTAAATAAAAAAACAAAACAGATAAGAAAAGTGACAGATATAATTTGAATACCTATGTAAAAATTTTAGAGATTATGAATTGAAAACATTAAATAGAAAGACTAGAAATAAACTAGGACCAAAATAAATATATTTAATAATATTACATTACAATACTTTCAACTCCTATTAGGTTCAATTAGATCTTTAATTGCAGATCTTTCTTTTAACCAAAGGTGATTTTTAACTTTCTTTTTAAAAGAAAAAACACTTTTTGCATCCTTTATTTCTTTTGGGAAGTAGTTGTACACTCTATTGGCCAAGTATTCAAGAGATCGCATTGTAGCAGTTTTTAGAGTAAATACTATTCCTAGGGATTTCTTTCTTTTGTATCTGGTATTTGTGCATGATCTACCTACATAAACTAGAAATCCCCTTCTCTTGAATTGCTGTACTGCAATGTTAAAAAAATAAAGCTGCCGCATATCCATTACTTTATTATCTTTATATAATACATCAGATGGAAACAATCTTGGTTTTTCAAAAACTATTTTTAAAAACTGTTTTTGTAGGACTTCTACTTTCTTAAGGTGAGTATTTGCAATATCTCCCATATCCCATGTCTCAGACGAGATTCTATGAGCGCAAAGTATAGTTTTCTCAACTGATGAGTGTCTAAAATATTCGCTAAGTTTTTAAATTTAAACAACATACTGCGTAGTGTTTCTTGTATTTGATTACTATGAAAATTCCATCGTAAATGACTGTCAATTGTTACTCCCAAATATTTAATGTTATCTGATGAATGCAATACAATATTTTCTTTGTGACCTTGTATAGTTAAAAAGTTATACGGAGGTAAAAAAGAAGCTAGACATGTAAAAGGTGTGTAACAAGTTTTATCGTAGTTTATGGATAACTTTTTTTGTTTAGAGCAATAAAAAAATTTTACAAGATAACTTTCTGCTTTTTCTTTTAGTTGCATCCAAGTATCTGCACTATACACTATTGCAGTATCATCAGCAAAGGAGATCATCTCACCACTAGATTGAAATGCCAGTAAATTGTTTAAATATATTATAAATAAAATTGGTCCTAACACTGTCTCTTGCGGAACTCCACATTCTACTAATTTCTTTTCACTAATAGAGTTGTGGATTTTAACATATTGATAACGGTCAGTTAGATAGCTTTTTATTAAGTTGTAGGTATTTCCTCTGAATCCTAGATCCTCCAAAGTTTCCAAAAGATTTGTGTGATCCACAGAATCAAAAGCTTTAGCTAGATCAAAGAATATTCGTAAAGCTGGTTTGGTTTGGTCTATATATTTATATAATTTAGAGGTTAGAGCACAAATTGCATCCTGCGTAGATGTACCTTCTCTAAAGCCATATTGATTGCAAGATATTAGTGTATTTTTATTTATGTACTGAGTTATTCTTTTTTCAAGGATTTTTTCAAAAATTTTGGCTATATTTAAGATTAACGATATGGGTCTGTAGTTAATTACCTCAGATTTAGAACCCTTTTTAAATAGAGGCTTTATTAAACCAATTTTGAAATTAGTGGGACAGTATCCGGACTCTATTATTTCATTTATTAAGGAGTGAAATTCGGAAAATTCGTCATTTTTCAAAATTTCTGTGAACAATAGTTGCGGGTCTAAAGTATATTAAACTCATACTAAGTACGTGATGTTCACATAATGGGACAATCCGTCTTCTACCAGGATTTTTGTCATAAAAATTCACCTAGTGCTTGGCCTAATGATAAATATTCGACTATTCAATTAAGAAATTTGGATGAATGAGGAAGTAGATTTGAATACCGTTGGAATAAAGACCAGAAAATAATATCAAAATATACTCATATACTTTGCTTGTTCAACTTCACGTGAATGGAAATTTACTTAGCAATTACTGCAAGATTTTGTGGCACTCAATAGAATTTGTGAGTTGTTAGCGAACGGTATACAACAGTCACTTTGAGCGAGACGCTTTTCAAAACTACTCTTGGTAAATTTGTTTGTTTGTTTTTCGGCATTTCGCCTCGAGTGGCAAAAACAGAAGTTGCGGAATGACGATTAATTGTAAAGAAAATACCATATAGACAGAGAACGAGCTCGTTCTTCGAGTATAAAACTGAAATGTCGTAGTTTGCTTTTAAAATATTTTATAAAACACGGTTATGCAAAGTTCAAATACAAATTTACCTAGATTTCTCTTCTATTAAGCTCACAAATGGATGTATATAAAAACCTATTCTCCACTGAAATATTTCAATGAACAACAATTTCTTCGTTTAATTTGAAGCACTGTGCATTGGCCGAGCGACATAAGGTACGAGCACCACCGTGGTGTATAAACAGTTTTTTCTCCTAGCGTGAGGAAAAGTCCACTTTTCCGCACTCCTTTTAGTGTGAGGAGAGTCACTTTTCTGCACTAGTGCGGAGGGTGAGTTTGTTAAGTTTTTTTTTTACGACGAGAGAAAACCTCTCCAAAATTCAAAGACTAGCCTGTATATGCATTACAGGAGCAATGAGAACATGCCCAACGGCAGCCATGGAAGTGATTCTCAACCTCACCCCACTACATATGGTGGTGGAAAGTGTTGCAGAAAGAACAAGATACAGACTAAGTAGAGAGGGAATCAAAAAAAAAAAAAAAACACCTCCTCATTTCTTAGAAATCAGACAACCTGGGACATGCCACAAGACGGTATGATGAAAAAATATAACTTTTCAAAGAAATTCGTTACGGAAATGAGCAACAAGAAGGAATGGGATCCAAATACCATTACCAGACTTGGAAAGAATGCCATTCAATGGTACACAAACGGCTCAAAAGCAATAGATGGAACTGGGATAGGAGTGTTCGGGACAGGAACCAAACACTCTGAAAGCTTGGGAAAAACCCCAAGTATCTTTCAATCGGAAATCCACGCCATAAGAAAGTGCGCCCAGTTCAATATTGATAAAGGATACAGAAGACAGAGGATTATCATAATGTCGGATAGTCAAGCAGCCATTAAGGCACTGAGCTCTTGTGTAATCTGTTCCAAAATGGTGTGGGAATGCCTAGACAAACTCAATGAACTAGGCGAGAACAACATAGTCACCTAACTATGGATTCCAGGACACACTAGAATAGAAGGAAATGAAATAGCAGATGAACTAGCAAAGAGGAGGACTGAAATACCTTTCTGGGGGCCTGAGCCCTTTTGCGGAATCAGCCCCAATGTAATATTGGAAGGAATAAGTAAGGCCGAGAAAAAGAGAAGATCTGACCATTGGAAAGATCTAGTAGTGCTTATACAATCAAAGACTCTTCTGGGTGACTACAACCTGTTGAGATCAAAAGAATGCATAAGTCAAAGTAAAACTGCGCGAGTTTTAACAGGGATCCTAACAGGACATTGTCGCCTGAATAGGCACCTGAAAAAGCTTGAAATAGTGAAGGAAAGAGAATGCAGATTTTGTGGCATGGAAGAAGAAACCTTCATCCACATACTTTCCATATGCACAGCACTTCAGAATCCTAAAGCACAGCACCTGGGAGATTACTGGATAGCAGGGGAACATTTACCTAAGTTGAAGCATGCAGACATCCTAAAATTTCCCCGGGAAATAGGACTAAAGAAACTACTGGTTTCTGAGACTCTCCTCAGAAACTGAGTAGAAGTAAGGGGGCACAATAGATCTTTTAGGTCTCAGTGAATGTCACCCCAAAAATCACACATACATACATTGTTAAGTTTTTGCGAATTATACTGACATTTGAATATTTCAAATATATCTGTTTGGATATAGTTTACCAAATGTCTGAAAAATTAAGAAATTTATTGAAATTCGGCCATAATTTTTAATACAAGAACCGTTTTTTCTCAATAATTTTTCAATGGCCTCGGTATAAGCCTCATCAAATGAATGTCAAATAATGATAATTGATTTGTTGGAATGTATTTGATAATAAATCTTAAATAATAAATAAATCCTATAATTCAACTTTTGGGTTTTTTTCCGCATGCTAGTAGAAAAAATAGTGTACCTAACGCGATAGCTGGCAGAGCTCCGCTGAAGCGTCGTTCGGCCATCTGCAATAGCGTGAGGAAAAGAATCACTTTTCGCACTAGTAAGGTAATAATAGTTATTTACGTAACTAGTTATGAAAAGAGCTCTCTTCATAACGTGTTTGCGTACAACGTTTTATCTAATTCCGCATTTTTATAATATTTAATAAAATTTTCAATTACAATGGTAATATTAAAGTGGATTCAAATGGTGTTGAAAGTATTGTTACTATGAAGTATTCACCCAGAAAATTGACCTACTTTAAATAACTGTGTCCTCAATGATGTTTTTTTCAATGTTTATAAATCTTAAAATACTATCAAATTAAAATTATGGGGTAATTGTCAGTTGAAATAATGGAATAATTGTCAGTTTTAACAGTACCCACCTAATTAATAAATCATTCTTTGAAACTCATGTACTATCTCTATGTTCAAACTTAAACAGTTACGTAAAGTTTTCACATAACTACTTTTCATAACTGATATATGAAGGTTATGAAAAATGTGACGTTACCTAACGCCAAGGAGTGACTTGAAGTGTCACATTTGATAGCAGAATTAGATAAACCACTATTTCCGTTACTAACCAAATTTGAAAGAAAAATTAGAAATAATTTACATTATACAATATTTCAATAATAAAATATTAAAGCGGTATTGCGTTCACAACACAACACCTTGAGTGTAAGAGCTATGCTTATACACCTCAGCACTCACAAACGCAACAAAACAAGCGTTCACCCCGTCGTCTGACTGACAAGTACACTGTCTGTTCTCGCTCCATGGATTATGAACGTACTTCTTATGTCATCAGTCACTTTTGGTTAAGCGCGAACTTCAAATTGATGGCATTTAAATTCAAATAATTTTAAACTAAGGGTAAATGAAACTCAAAGTCCAAACCACAACTTTAATATTGATATTGTCCTCCAAAAGAACAAACCATATAGCTTAGCAACTAGTTACGGTAAAATTTACCATCATCAGGCTATAAAAAAAGATTATCAGAAGATCAAATTGAATTAAAGTTAAATTGAGACAAAATTATATTATGTTGTAGAGATGATATGAATTCTTAGATATTAAACAAAGCTCACATAAAAAATTAAATATTGACTAAAGTTATATTATATTGAATTACAATTTAGTTAGAAAAAGAAAAAGAAAAGGAGAAAACTTATGCTAAAATATCCATGGCCATGGAAACTTAATTAAAAGAAATATTAAGGAATGAGGAAATTTGTCTTTCACTTGAAAAAACAAATGGACGATTTGGAAGAAATTTGAGGAAATGTAGTTTCGAAAATTATTTCGAGGTACTACAAAGTTGACTAAACTTATATAGTTTTAGCAACAGAAGAATAGATGTTTTAAATTCACATCTGAAAAAACCAAAAGGGAAAATTGCAAAAATATAATAAGAAATTGTAGTTTCAAAATTATGAGGGACTACATAGATGACAAAATCATAGTATTTCTTCTAAGCCACAAAAATTAATAATAATGTACTCTTACAAATGAATACTATTATGAACATCGTTGAAAAATCTCAACAATAAATCCATTGGAAAATTCAAATTATCGAAAATTCAGAAAACCAATACACTTCTATCAAATGGAGCACATGTACTAAAAAACATAAACCGGAAACAGATATCTATGGATATTAGAAATGACAATTGTCATTCATACCAATCTTATACAAAATTATTTAAATCTATGATGACACTGGTAACAAAACCGTACATAGCAAATGTTTCACTTACAAAAAGAAGAAGAAGAAACAGTGGCAAAATCTAACCTAAATAAGGAAATGTAATTACAATTTTAATATTAAACAATAACAAATTACTAAAAATGGTTAACAAATTGTTACTAAATACCAGAATTTAAAATTATTTAAAAACAAGAAGTAAAAATATGCTTAGGTAAATGTAAGAAAATAAAAAGTTTTTTTTTATAGCCTGATGATGGTAAATTTTACCGAAACTAGTTGCAAAGCTATATGGCTTGTTCTTTTGGAGGACAATATCGATATTAAAGTTGTGGTTTGGACTTTAAGTTTCATTTTTTACCCTTAGTTTGGATTTCAACCACATTTGAGTAATGGATGCTTGAAGTCAAATAATTTTATCCTGATAGGTAATTTCAAGCAGAAAATACGTTGAAGACACTCTCCTGGGTATACAAAATTATGTTGCTCAAGTTTTCCTTGAAATACTATCTCTGGATTCTCAAAATATTGGAATTTGTTCATTATTGACCTAGGCTAATGATAGACCAAATCAATAACTACTAATAAAGAAATTCAATTTCCTATTTGGCAAGAAGGAGCAATAATTGTCTGCAGTTTCAAAGATAGTAGTGGGACCAATACCTTTGATTGGATATAATAGAGGCTATCAAACCGATGATAGATCTATCACCGTCTGCTACTACCTCATTATTTATTATTATGGCCAAATAATGAAGAAAGGGAGTAGGTATAGGAAATTATGTATGTAATCGGCGCTGAGATAGTGAGGAATATGAAGAATGTGTTATTGAAGCCTTATGGAACTCAACGGCGAAGCAGATGCAAGAACTGTTTTTCAATGAGTGGAATCATAAGTTCAACCCTATTACTGATATTGAATTTTAAGAATCAAGGGCAACCAGGGATTGCAAGGGAACACAACTAGAAGGAATTCCAGACAAAAGAAAGGCGTCAGCACTCCATACCCAAATAATCATTCGGTTTGGTATCCATCAACATGTGAAATAGAAATAACAGTACCTATCCCAGATTTTAGCGATTAAAAATCCAGTTAGGACGGTTCTACAATTTTAGTATACACCTCGTGTCACTATTGTGGCTTAGAATACAGGTATATCTGTTTTCCAAGTTTGAGGCAATAACCTGTACTACTAGGTATGAACATTCAAATCCAATCTAATAGCAAAAGTGAAATGAGGTTTCCAATTTAACAATGATCAGCTTCTGCTATTTCCTCAACAAAATATGTCAACGTGGGAACAACAAAACTAATATTTCTAGATTGATGTCTTTTTTCAGTTCCATATCTGTAATCGGTTATTTGTGATATTCATCTAATCAAAGCTACAGTAAACGCGCTTCTTAAAATAATCGTAAATGTTTGCAGTGAAGGCTTAAATGACCACATCTAGTTCGAAAGTTAAATTAGCCGAGACTGTTTCGACTCCGGGGAAAAATACTAAAGCTGCCAGCAATAGGCCGTAAAACGGTCTTAAAAAGCCCAGAGCAAGATGTGAGACCGAACATAATTGGGTAAAGAAAGCGAAGACGGGGAAATCGGGGTTGGTTTTGGTAGAGTACGATAAGACTGAGTCTGGTTGATTTTGTGAAACCTACTAAGATTACTTCTATACTTAGTTCGGTTTGTTTCTTTTGTTCGGTTTCAAATTTGTTTGATGTTTGAGGGGAGATATTTCAAAGCTCAGATTGATTTCTCCAAATTAATTCGAAATCCATGATATCGTTAAAAGGATAAATATAAATCAATGACATAAATCATTCTAATCTTTTTCAGGAATATTCGCGAACACGCCGTTCCCATATTTTTGTATAATAAATTTCATGGTTTTTTTTATCGAATTGGAAGATTTATTTATTTATTGTCAACATCATTTTTCACATGTAGGAGTTGAACTGAAAAATACCTAACCTTTTACAACAACCACCTTCGTTTTATTAGTTAGCTACCATACTGTTTCCTAATTTATGCGAAACAGTTGACCTTAAACATAGTTTCTCTACTCCTATACTTTAAGTTGTTAATTAAATGACAATTTTCAGTTTTATAATGATACTCATTATAACACTGGTTTTCATTATAAAACTGGAAAATTGACCAATAAAAATCTAGATTTTCAAATACCCAAGTAGGCAGAACCAATATTTTCTGTAGAATTTTTGACAGTTTGACAGTTTGACAGTTTGACAGTTTGACAGTGTTTTATAACAGCTTAAATCTTTTGCGTTATAAAGTAAGATCCCAGAGCGATAGGACATAACTTATTTTAAAATAGATGAAATGTTAGGTTCTCAGGAGCATTTCGTGTGCTTGGAATACCTGTGTGTTTATGGAGCTATCCTAAGGGCACCTGGGCAGGTATCAGGTGAGAAAGATAACTAAAAATAAGAGTAACTTCACTTAAATTTGAATGTCTTATTTTTCTATATGTTTTGTAGAATAATATTCTAGAGTAGTATCATAAGTGTCAGACACTCTCCATGGACCAAAACTTTTGTCAGCGTCCCTCGTAGATCGTAGTCCTTAATAAAATTGGAGAAGTTTATTTGTTACTATGGAAGCGGGTATTATTAACTAGTGGTAAAATTTACTTTCCATCACTAGTAAGGTGACTTTGCGTAATTGGTTACTAAAAGTAAGACGTTTCATAACGTCAACAAGTTTCTCACTTCATATGTCAAAATTAGAAATAGTATATTGCTATGTATATTACGTAACGAGTGCGGGAAGTCACTTTTGCACAAGTGATGTACACTATTTTTCCTACGACCATGCGATAATTGTCATAAATGTTGTTTAATGTGATGGTTTTTTAATAAATATTTTACTTACACTCCACAAAAACTATTTCTATGCTTTGTGTCATAATTTGAGAATAAGCCTACTTTATTATTTTTCATTTTCATAAATAGAATATATTTTTTATGACCACGCGATAAATTTACGGAATATGATGGTTTTATTTATTTGGAAACATCAATAACTGTACCTATACTTTGGCAAGTTTATCTGAAACCGCGAAAGGAATGCAGTCGAAAACATTCGACATTGCCACATTTAACTATGAAAAAACTGAAGTGCTTACTATGTAGTGATAATAAAGAAAAGGGTCTTTTTATTATCAACAATATTAAAAATATGATTAAACGTTAATTTTATAATGTACTTGTGTCCTTGGATTTATTCTATTAACATTATTTTTTCAATTTATGAATATTTGAAGATGAACACTTTTCCAAATATGTTATGGGCTTTTTGAAGCTCTGGCAGCGTTGTGCGAAAACCATATTGACCACACCCTCGAATTACATAATTGGTGATTTGTATCGACCAGCTGACTTCTTATTGGCAAGCGCGTGCGTGAGATCTTCCCTCTCACTTCGTCAGTTGACTGATATTGATTTATCCAGTGGCGTTATACCTTTGTATTTTCCGTTTTACTTGGTAAAATAGGTACCGTACGCCATTTGTACGTTTGACAGATAGGCGCCATGTTTTTCCTCGCCTCTCACCGATTCCGTATAGCTTCAGATAAACTTGCCAAACTATACAACAGTTTGTAGTGCAAAATATTTTCAAAATAACGAAGAAGACATTTTAATTCTTGATAATTTGAGTTTTGAAAATTCCTACAGCTATACTATAGATATACAATAAGAACATTTGACAGCTATCTTATAGTAGCTCAGTGGTTAACACGTCCTGACAATAGACCTTTTTAACGGAAGACATCTTGTGGTTGCGGCGAACGTTGTCTACCTATAGATTTATATAGGAACTAATAGAAGCTAACTGTAATATTAAATGGAAACTGTAACTTGGAGCTTGGACAGGTGTACCTAAGATTACGGCAACGGTATATTTCTTCTCTTTTTTTAGGAACTCGTCCAGGGAATAAATACAATTCATACTTTTATTTTTCTGGCCTTCTCTTCTTCGAGTAAACGAGGTCACATTTATTCTTTTTTCAGTTACCTATACCTATGCTTTTTTTCTTATCTATGGCTTTTTTCATGTTTTATCTTCTCTACCTGTGTCAGCCCGTGTTTCGTTTTGTCTTATCTTTTTTGTTAAAAATTTCTAATTAATTTTTGTCTTGTGTGATCAGGCACTATCTCAAGTTTGTAATTATTTCCAAAATACAGGATATTACAGAAAAAATTATGACTACAGGGTAAGTGTGTACCTTTTGTTTAATAGTAGTAGTAGTAGTAGTAGTTAAAGTTTAAAGTATACCTAATACCTATCCATCAAACCCAATAAAATAGTCACAACAGCAAGCAATACAATTTTAAACGGAAACTAAACACAGGTCTGACACAGAGGTATCAAAAACACAAAATCGGCTCAATGGCTTAAATCGTAGATAAAACAATACATAAACACAGAACTGTCATATGGTAGATTAACAAGAATACGTCACAAGTATCACTGTTTACCAATGAACTATATTTATAGTTTATTGCTGTTTACTCGTTCACTATACGAGACCTATATGTGTCCTCGTTCTCTCGACGAGACCCTAAAAAAAGAGAAGAAATATACCGTTGCCGTAATCTTAGGTACACCTGTCCAAGCCCCAAGTTACAGTTTCCATTTAATATTACAGTTAGCTTCTATAAGTTCCTATATAACTCTATAGGTGGACCACGGTCGCCGCAACCACAAGATGTCTTCCGTTAAAAAGGTCTATTCGGAGAATGCTGGAGTAGACCGCGGTTCGATTCCAGGCCGTAGTTGTTTTTTTTATCACAAAGTCGAGTTAATGCGAACCGTGCGATATGATATCACACTAGGGTGATATCATATCATGGTCGTGGGAAAATTAATTTTCTTTATTTATGTCATTAAAACCGCATCCAAGACACGGGTTTGACATTCGCAAAACGTCACTTTAAACACTAATGTTTAAAGTGCGAAAAGTCGTTTATATTTTGTCTCTTGAACGTCACATTATATTATTGTGATTTATATTCCATATTATGTAGTTCTGTGTTATTTGATTTTCCAATGACACGTCAGTCATTGTCTGTCATATTGTGGAATGATTGAAATAATATAATATAACTATGTTTTTTCCCTGGGGCGTAGTGAAAGTATAGTAAGCACCTAGTATCGAAAACATCTTCAGTTACTCGTTCCATAAGGCACTTGTTCTGCTTCGCTCCACTCATGCCTAAAAAAACTCGTGACTTAAGTCACGATTTTGACACTTGGTGCTCAATATACTATTTTGTATCTGATTGTATTTTGTATTAATATCTCCAAATTTAGTGGTAACTCTCCAGTAATACTTGGATTTACTGGTATTTATTTTCCAAAATTGAAACATCAATCAGATTATAACAGACTTGTGAACGTATAAGATAGTTATCGTTATCGTCCCATCTCCTCCTATAGAATGTGCCTATAACCTAAAACTATTACATGGGCACTCATATTTTTAATCAGATATAAAATAAAAATAATGTTCCAAATTTACTATGCTAGGCTAATGGTTTTTCTCATAAAAAATCCCCTTTCGGATTTGTATCCTCACATAATACAGCTCGGGTTACATTTTATACCTAAATCATAATTAGTTATTTTTTATCATCGCTATAGTTTAGTGTGAGGGATTTTATGCGATTTGTACTCACCCACAGTAAGTGGTGTAAGATATGCTCCTTGTAGAATACATGGTGCAGTAAGTGAATATATGTGCAATGAAAACACCTCGGTAGTCACGTCTCATCGTTGATTCAGCTGAAGCTCTACATAAATAAATTCATTGTTACATATATATGTTACATATGTTGTTTTTATTTGGCGATTTTTGTACTCCTAACAAAAACTAGTTCACAAACCCCGATCCTTGCGATATCTAGTGATAACCATCTGTCGGGGGAATTGTTTGTGAACTACACTGACTTAGTTTGGCTATTCAATCATAGATTGCGCTAGTTGTGCGGTGAATCCCAGGACACTAGCGCTATCTATCGGGGAAACATGGAACCATATTGATTAAGTTCGGCTATCCATTCATAGATGGCGCTAGCCGTGCGGTAACTCCCAGGACACTAGCGCCATCTTTCGGAAAAACTGGGAACTATACTGATTTAGTTCGGTTATTCAACCATAGATGACGCTAGTTGTACGGTGAATCCCAGGACCGTAGCGCCATCTATCGGCTGAACTGTGAACTATTCTGAATTGGCAACGAACAATAGGTACTGATTTAGATCGGCTATTCAATCATAGATGACGCTAGTTGTACGGCGAATCCCAAGAAAATGGCGACATCTGTCGGGAATACTGGGGGCCGACTTAGTTCTGCTATTCAATTATAGATGGCGCTAGTTGTACGGTGAATAATAATGATAATAATAATAATAATAGTGATGATAGATGTCATTTATTCGGTTAAAAATTACAATTCTGGAATACATATATTCAGGTAAGACTGGTATTGTGCGAGATTTAGGTAGCACACAACAATGTGCATCTACTTCTCCACCTCACCCAAAAAATTACAAAAATTCAAATTGATAAACTTGAACTGAACAAAAAGCACACAACATAATCATGGTAGAGTTTGTTCAACCATCCTTCGACGTTACGTCATAATCTGTGACGTATCCTGCTGTTTTACGTTTGTCTTATATTGAATGTTATTTTACACTTGACATCAAAATTAAAATCAACGACATATTGTTGAATAATGAATTGGTTACAAAATATGCAACTGAACAGTCAAAAGTAACAAATAAAACTCACTTCAATTAATAAATACGTTAATGACGTCATAATTCCGTCTCATCCATTTCATGAATGAGATATCAAGATGGACAATGTATGACGTAACGGTAAAGGATGGTTAAACAAAGTTTAAAGTAGGAGTCATATAATAACCTTTTTTTTTTATTGGTGAACCATTTTACCTATTTAAAGCACGCCTCAGCGTGTTTCAATCGAACTTTAATACACGCGCTTGTTTTGAAGTTACCGTGGCAACATCAACAACTCGAGAAACGAAGTCTGAATCTATGGTCTAAATCATGTCTAAATGACAATCTTTTTATTATTGATCTGACAGGAGTAGTTTGTAACGTCAAAACTTTTATTCGAACAATGTTTAACAATGTCAAATTTATAAATTAAAATGGACAGTCCCATTGGTATTGTTTGAAATATTACTATTTAGATTTCTCAAATCCTAGGAAATGGTATTTAAATTAATACTGTTGACATTCACAGAACTCAATAAGGTTGAACTTGCATCAAAATACAATTTTTTTTTCTAAGGAGCCGTCCCTTCGCCGGTACCACATCAGCCTCCTGGGCTTATTGTGGATACTCCTAGTGTTCTGACTACAACCTATTCAGCCATTCCGTTCCCTGTATTAGCTCATACAGGTTCTTTGCTGGTTGGTTGTAGAAGTCTTCTGGAGTCATTTGGGGTCTACCATACAGTTTCTGCCTTCTGTGGTCCAGCGACTCACAGTTGCATAGTGTATGCAGAACTGTTTCGGTATCCTTTTTGCATCTTCTGCATGTAAGGTCTCTGTTTTACAGCCCTATTTTGTTTAGGTGCTCCTTTGTGGAAGTAGTATATGCTTTTCTCATTTCCTTGACAACGCAAGGTATACATCATATACATCACATCTCTATTTCGAGCACTCCGGCTTTGCCGTCGTGCTCGAAAAATCGCGCGTGTTTCAAAGACCTTAATATCCACTTATACTTCAATATACTATTTTTTTGTGGGTGAACCATTTAACCTATTTAAAGCACGCCCCAGCGTGAAAACCCTACGTATACCAAAAACTAAACGTAGGCCTCTGGACTCTATTAAAACAAAATCGGTTGAGTAATAATGTCACAGTAGCTTAATCAAGATAACACTAATGCCTCGCCTTAGCGGATTTATCCAAAGCACCACGTCTTTGGTACAGAGCGTCATCAGCATAATAATACAGTTTTAAATTCATAAGACTAGAAAGGAATCTAAAAGTGTGAATGGAAAATAAAATTGGTCCTCAATAGATCCCTAGGGAATATCAGTTTTTATTTCTAAATACGAGAATGTATTGTGCCGATATCTGACAGCTTGGAATCAGCCTACAATATATGATTTAGATAAATTTGAAGATTAATCTGTGAAACTGCTTCATCCTGAGATAGTAATTCACGATTTTTAGTGTCGAAGGCTTGCGAATAGAATTAGTAAAGACAATAGGGGGAGGGGGTTGAAGTTATAACGTTTACATATGAGCAAAAAGATGATTTTCCACGTGTTCTTCCATCTTTTCATAAAAGTGACGCCTTTAGAGTTATGTGGCGTGAATAATCTTCATTAAGATGCTTTGTATAATATCTGGTTTATATATGGCCCATAGCAATAGCGTCATCTTTACAAAAAGACGGAGTATACTTACTTCAGATTTTTTAAGTGATACGTTGAGATGCTCTGTATAGTATATGGCTTATATATGGCCCAGAGCAATAGCGTCGTCTATCCAAAAAGTGGAAGTATACTTAGTTTGGCGTTTAAGTGATACATGGCGCCAGTTGTACAGTGAATAACTGGATAATTTTTCGTTTCACAGTATCCAAAATGATGAATTGATTCCATTGTAGCTTTTCACACTGTATAGTTGATATCATTAAAATATTTTTCTACTATACGTTCCTAATGTGCTTAGTTTTAATATCAATCTTGTAAGTGGAAAGCTACGATATTTTTTTTAACTTGACATGTATCACACACCACAGAAGATTAAATTTGTTTTTTCTGTGGTAGCTCGAACAATATAATAAATTAATTTTTTTATTCCTCTGTGTCCTTTCTGCAGTCTGCTCTTATTGAATCGATCAGCAGTCAATTCCTGATAGATTCATGTAAATCATTCGGTATTTTAAATTCCAATTCCAAATTCTCGAATGATTCGGCACCGCTTCCAAGCCAAAAAGGACAAAAAAAGTCGGAGAGCGGAATGAAAAAGTCAACACAGTCGTTTTTAGCTAAATCCCACTTTATACTCCAGTCTTCACACTTAAATCAATTAGAATAAAGAAAAACAGCTCGGTTGTAAAATTAAAGACAATGTAGTTGGATTTTAATCCCTTAATCACGTTAATCATCTACTGTGTCAAATAGGAATCAGGAGAAAATGACTGATTCGGTTGGAATGAAATCGGAATAATTGCGAGACAAAGCCCAATACAAATTAATAAGTTGATTTAATTGACGTTGAAACGTTATTGAAAGGGGTTAATTCAAGTTTGTTGAACTTTAACGAACTTCCTGAAGTATCCAAGAAACTAAGCTAACTTCTGCGGGAAGAGTGAGAAAAAGAAAAAAAAATTTCATCCTGACCACTTAGATACTACCAAGAAAATACAACTAAATGGAATTAAAATGGGAAAGCATCACCGACTATGTATTCGTCTTTTCTTCGGTCCAATGCACATGTCTGTGATTTTTCCAGACGTTAATATTTTTCATTCCAACGAACAACACATTTTCCCATTTCTTCAGAAAAACAGGAACATGTATTTCGGTGCACCACTAACAGTAAATAAATAATTCATAAAGCGTTGCTCCAAAACCACTATAAATATAATTTTTCGCTGCAATTTATATCAGACATCTTACTTTCCTAGATGATAGTATACATTTATATAACCTTTGAGCACTCGGTGGGGCTGGAACTCGTCTTGAATTCCTAAATAACCCTTCACGAGTTGTTGGGTCTTTCACAAACCAAAAATGTTTAAGGGTAATATGAGAGACAGTTTTATCACTTCCAATTTGAACCACTTGTAACATCTGACCGAAGAATAAGGAAAAAATGTATTATTCCGTTACGAACATTTATATTCCATTTCTAGATCAGAAAGTTTTTAGTAGCCGGGAACATGAAAAGTAGGTATTAAACTGTTAAATAGCAGTGTTACTAATAAAAAAGGTGGTATACCTAGGTTATACCGAACTTATGTTAGGAATAGTTATATCAAGTATAAGGAAAGTATAACTCCTCCACAAATAAACTCGGAATAACATCGCTATAACTATTCTCCATCTATCTTAAATTTAAAGATAAGTTGTCGTATTCGTGACGTTCTGAACGATTGACAAATGCATTGATCTAATTCCGCTGTCAAACGTGACACTTTAAGTCACTCCTTGACGTTAGGTAACGTCACATTTTTCATAACCTTCATATATCAGTTATAAAAAGTAAGTATGTAAAAGCTTTACGTAACTGTTTAAGCTTCAACATAGAGATACTACATGAGTTTTAAGTTTAAATATAATGTAGATTTAACAAAATAAAATTGTTTGATTTCGTAACTTACTATGAATCTACATCAAGTAAAAGCCTTATCTATTCAATACATGAGTTTCAAAGAATAATTTATTAATTAGGTAGGTACTGTCAAAACTGACAATTATTTCATTATTTAAACTGACAATTACCCTATAATTTTGATTCAATAGTATTTTCAGATTTATAAACATTGAAAAAAACATTATTAAGGACACAGTTATCTAAGGCAAGTCAATTTTTTGGGTGAATACTTCATAGTAACAATACTTTTAACACCATTTGAATCCACTTCAATATTACCATTGTAATTAAATATTTTATAAAATATTATAAAAGCGCGGGATTAGATAAAACGTTGTACGTAAACACGTTATGAAGAGAGCAACATTGTTCAATTCGCGTAATTTGCAGAACTCGCTGGCGCTCGTTTTGGCAATTATTACGCTTGTTGAACAATATCGCTCTTTTCATAACTAGTTACGTAAATAACTATAACGTGCAAAAGATGAAGAACGAATTAGTTTATCTACATCTATATTCTACTTTTGTATTAGCAGTCACGCGGAGTAGTGAATTATTTTAAGAACTGTGTCATACGATGTTCATATTGAGGGAATCGCCTATAATTTGTTCTATAAACCTGACACTATCTTTAGAAAAACGATATTTTAATCTAAATTCTTCGTTACCATAAAGAGTAAATGGATCTTCCCTCTCCTTAAACGTTTTCTTTCTCCGTTTATTTTCCATGTTAATTATTTCATTCACTTCTGCAACAGTCTCTAGAGCTCTCAAAAACATTTTTCTCGCGTGTTGAACAATCTGTATTAGAAACAAACGTCAATTTTTTTTAGGTTATAACACAGTTAAACAAGGGTAGGGGTCGGTGTAACTTTGGGTCACTACTTATACCATACTTATACTGAGTATATCATATTCCCATGTTATATCGAGTTTATTGGTAGTCTTTTTCCTTATTCTTGATTTATTCTTAGTATAATATTTTATGATAGGTTTATTTGTAAGACTGCTAGTAACAATGCTATTTTCAAATTCTAATTTCGTAGGGCATAAAATGTATCCATACAAATAACCATAATACTTTTCAGAAGGTCTATAGGGAATTTTCGTATCTTGTGTCTTCTCAAAAAGGGTTTGTAAATACCACAGAGGGCCTGTTATTTTATTGCGGGACTGTTAGCTTCGTGTATTTATAAAACAAAAGTGTGGTTACAGTTCAACCACACACAAGGGCATTCTTTTTTTATGGAAGATAGGATATTTGACCGGACTACTGAGTCAATGATAAAATAACAGGATTTTTCCCATGTACTAAGTATAACTTCAGAAAAATATACAGCATGGTTGTAACGGAATTATCAGTGGAGCCGGTATTTAAGGAATAACGATCAACCTTCGGTTGACGAGCTTTCCCACTGTAAACTGTAACTCAACCTGCTGCTCAAGTTTCAATCAATGGAAATAATAATTATGTTCTCGCCTTGTATGTAGACATGAAGTGGTGGTAGAGTGGATAAGGCTTCCAATGCGGCTGTTGGGGTTGTCCTCTAACTCCTTTGGCTGCTGGTTTACGTGCCGCAGAATACCACTGAATTTATCGGTCTGATGATTCTGGTATGTAGCCAAGCAGTGCTAAAGGCACTCAACTCCGTGGAGGTCAAGTCTAAGCTAGTCTGGGATTGTGTGCAGGCCCTAAACACACTGGGTGAGCGTAACAATGTTACGGTAGCCTGGGCACGAGGGTGATAAGGGCAACGGAAAAACGGATGGAATGGCCAAACAAGGCTCATCAATGCCATTCGTTGGGCTGGAACCCTTCTGTGGCGTTGCAAAAACTATAACAAGAACAGAAACGAAGAAGTGGGTCGCCTACAAATCTCTGAATTGGTGGAGGAACTCACCAGGACAGAGGCAAGCGAAACAGCTCATATTTAGAACACTCTGCTGAATTTACAGCAGATCCGATGGCCAAAGATAGGAATACTGTCAAAGCTGTAATGGGTCTGTTAACAATAAGCGCAATGGGCATTTAAAGCTGATGGGATTGACAAACGAAGATATGTGCAGGTTTTGTCACCAAGAGGAAGAAACGGCAGAACACATCCTATGTCAGCGCGATAGCCTGGCAAATAAGCGATTTTTTACATTAGGCGAAGAAAAGCCATTGGCAGAGAGATTCAGTCTCCACGCTACTAGATTTTTCAAGAAGAGTCAGGCTGGAAAATGTAATCTGGAGTTTGGAGAACCGCAATAGATCTGAAAAGATCGCAGTGGAATAAGCCAAAAGCCACCTCACGAAATCTATCTATCGCCTTGCATGTAGACATGAAGTGGTGGTAGGGTGAATCTCCTGTGGCTGCTGGGTTATTTGCCGCAGGATACCACCGAATCTACTATCATGGGTCTAATGATTTTAGTATGTAGCAACATGTCTATTTTTGATTGTAGCCACTAGTTTCTCCAGTATAGAATTGGGGCTATGTACATATATGTATATTGACTAGACCTTTCAAAAATAAAATGTTTCTTCTTGCTCTGCAAACCAGACCTCCACAGCTTTTATTACCTCCTTGTTGGAAGGAAATTCACGACCTTCTAAACTTTTTTTCAGTTGAGATGATAGTCGGACCGAGCCAAATCTGGTAAATAAGAGAGGTGTTCTAGTAAATCGAACCATAAATCACGAATTTTTCTCATAGCAACATGAGATTTGTGTGCAGAAGAGTTGTCCTGCAAAAACAGATCACCTTTGGATAGCTTTTTGTGTCTTTTCCCTTTGATTTGTTCCCGTAGAGTGGTCAGTAATGTCGAATAGTAATCTCCGGTTATTGTTCTACCCTTATCCAAAAAATCAATCATAATTACTCCATGGCAATCCCAAAAAACTGAAGCAAGAAGTTTTCCAGCAGATTTTTGGACAGGAAACTTCTGAGGTCTTGAGGTCTTGGAGAGGACGAAGGACATTGATCACCAAGGGTATTAAGCATATCTTCGTTAATCTTCTTAACTCTCAATCCTTTTAAATAAAGGTACTTGATGATGGCTTGATACTCCAATTTTTCGGTGGACATCTTTTTTCTTTCAATTTATTGCGTGGCTTTGGTTCACTTTTTTGACGTCCAACTTCACACTGACACTTCTCATGAGTTATTGTTCGTTCCTATGGTAACGCATTATTTTGTTTATGCATGGAACTGGTCTAGGCTAACTATATATCAATACATAGGTATTGATTAGGTAGGTATTTCGTCCATGTCAACCTGTAGTCAAATAATATAACTTTCAAGTATTCTGCCCCCTGTGCAATTGGAACGTCCTCTCCGCTAGGAAATGGTGATTTCAATTCTCGGTTTTACCAGAGTATAAGGTGTGTTCACAGACAGCGACATATTTGATCCGTTTGTTAGTCCAATTGAAAAATGGTTTAAGGAACACTCACTGTCGATCAATCCCAGAAAGACTGAGATGGTCCTTTTAACCAGGAAAAGAAGTTTATCGGGTTTGAAACATGCCGAAATCTTCAAAAGCAAACTAAACTTTTCGGAAGAGGTGAAATACCTTGGTATTACCCACGACAGGAAACTAACATGGTACTTTCATCTACACAGCAGAGCAAAAAGAGCATATGTGACTTATGAGCAGTGTCGGAGGACAGTGGGACGCATATGGGATCTGTCACCCCGTGTGGTCCTGGATCTACACTGCAATAATAAGACCCATGTTAACGTATGGAGCAATTGCATTGGGACCGAAGGTTCTACAAGCAACGGCCATCCAAAAATTATATCAAATACAGCGAATGGCTTGTTTGGACATCACAGGATCCATGAGAACAACACCAACCGCAGCAATGGAACTAATTACTGGTCTGACCCCTCTGAACCTGCACGTCAAGGAGGTTGCGTTAATGGCCATGGTAAGATTGCGCACGGCTGGTGTAAACCCCGAAGTAGGATTGGCCAATTGAGGTTGAGCCTATGACAGGAAGCGCTCACTGCGCTACCTCTGCTGCAGGCAGCCAACGATGCAATTGAACCCAGGTTTTTGTTTAACAAACCCTACAAAATTCAAATAAATTAGAACACAGGGCCAGATGCTGCAAATGCAATACGCATATATACAGATGGTTCAAAAATGAAAGAAGGCTCAGGATGTGGAGTTTACTCGAGAGCACTAGGCCTAAAGATTAAGTGGGGAATGGGAAACAATACCAGCGTGGTTCAAACAGGACTGGCTGGTATCTCAATTGCCACAAAAGAACTAACCAGGAGAGGAATCTCTGGCAAAAACATAATAATCTGCACTGATAGTAGACAAGCCCTATTAGCCTTGAACAGACAACGTGTTATATCGAGGCTAGTACTAGAGTGCCACCAAGATTTAGCTGACGACTCGGCAGATAACAATATTATCCTGAGGTGGGTTAAAGGGTACGACAGGAGTGAAGGAAATCGCACTGCTGATTCTTTAGCCAGGGAAGCCGCTGGACTAAAAATTCTAGGACCCAGTGACTTCGACAATTGCGGAACTAGCCAAACGTTACGCCCATGCTCAATCCCTTAAGAGATGGGATGGAATCAGAGGATGCAGTTTTGCCAGGATCACCCTGGGCGACCCTGGGAAGCTTGCGCCGAAGAAATATTTGGCGATGACCAGGAAAAACCTACGTTTAACAGTAGGATTCCTTACTGGTCACTGTCATCTAAGGAAACACCTCCATACTATGGGGCTAGTGGACACACCTCTATGCGGGATGTGTGAACAGGAAGATGAAACTGTCAAGCATGTCTCATGCGAGTGTCCGGAGTTATCGTCAATAAGAGAGTGTGTTCGGTGAGTCTTGGCCTACACCTGCCGATATAAAGGAGATGTCTCCCAGTGACATGTCCACCTTCCTGAGAAGGACAGGATGGACAATGACCTAGGAGGACAACTCCTCGGGAGGATGTACAATGGGACACATGTGGCCCAATTGCTGTGAGCCTACACACTCACCCTCCCTAATCTACAGATACAGAGATAGTCCAATTGCTATTCCTTTCTATGATACCTCATCTTTCTGATATTCAGAAACTCAAATTCTTGATAATTTCATACCCTATTTGAAGTATTGTTGCCTATCAATCTCTATATCTATTTTCACATTTTTTTTGCCAATTGTTTCCTAGCCCTCCAATATCCATCAACTCTGCCGCCATCAATTTCTGCCTCTGTCGAGCCTTTCTCCATCCTCTAGAATTTCTTCCATGTTGCTAAATATACTTCAAAGTCTCCCAACTCATCTCCTTTTCACATCGATCCAGCATATGTCCAGGAAAATGTATCCTCTCACACGTCTTACACCGTTAGAAAATCGAAAAATCAATTAATAAAAATATAGTTAATTATCTCAGATAAGTTTGATGACTCTGTATATTTACCAATGAATAAAAGAGATCAATATAAGGCTTTACATATTAAGAATGAATAGCTTTTCACAAAAACTCTAATTGGAATAATCTGGAATAATTAACATCAAGTGATATTTGCATTTTATGGAAGTTGAAAACAACCTAATGAAGTTTTGGAATTCCATGCAGGCTACCGGCTGTTTAATAATATCTGTTAATAGCGCACGTAGCATTTGCTACAGAGTTCCTAATGAACTAATTAAGAGTATTTGTGAAAGATAGTTAGTTCACCATTTAGGTTGTATGGAAAAATGCTACTCTATTCATTTACATAGACAATTTCGAAGTTCATAAATATCATTTGAATAGAGAATATAGAGCAATTATTGAATTGACACGTGGTTAATTATATAATCCCATAGCTCAATATTAGACCTTCAAAGATATAAATAAAATCACCCAGTATTATGATACTTTATAAAAAAATTGTACCTTTTACTGGAAAAACAGAAACCTGTTGAGAAAAAGTTTATAGAATAGATAAATTTTTAATGGTGTATTCACTTCGGTTTTCGATAACCTTAGCGGCATCGTGGTGGTGTTTTCTTGTAGAAGGGGCTTTTTGAAGTTGACCACCCTCACCCGCTATTTCTTCACAAAATATACGAAACTTCGAATCCGAGGCAAATGGTTTAGAAAATAAATTCTAGTTCCCATTTGAATTTTAATGGAAATGCATAAGTGAGAAAGAGTTTGAAAAATAAAAATAATGAGGAAATCGCTGACGGTTCGGACGAGCTTCTAAACATCTCGGAACTTTTAGTTTTTGAAGTTTGATGGTTTTATTTTTCTGTTCTAGTTTTTCATCCTGAAAAGAAAAAAAAATACTTTTCAACAATAATATCGATGAATCGTTGTACGATCATTTTTCATAAATTATTTTTTATTTTCAACAGTGTGTGAAGGCACGTTTTTCTTACATAATTTATTCACCTTAGGTTGACTGACGTCAGACTTCGACATGCTTGAGTCATCAGGGGAATGTAAAAAAACGCAGTGTTGTTGACATCATTCATCACTATAGCTAACAATTGACAATGGGCGCCACTAAATTTTTTTTTTGAAATTCTGGCGCTGTTAACAGTGCAGTCAAAACCTTATTATCACAATATTCTAAATTGATTCCAGTGAAAACTTTTTGACAGTTCCAAGAACCAATAAAATTTCCCCATTTTTAACATATGA
Source organism: Galerucella pusilla (assembly GCA_910591695.1). Classification (NCBI taxonomy): domain Eukaryota; kingdom Metazoa; phylum Arthropoda; class Insecta; order Coleoptera; family Chrysomelidae; genus Galerucella; species Galerucella pusilla. The sequence continues at coordinate 28,579 of CAJUYI010002421.1, forward strand.
CAATTTCACCCAATCATGTCAACATTACACTGAATATTACCCTCCTGTATTAAAAATCCCATATGAATCTTATCGCGATAAGATGCCGCTAACTATCGAAAAGATGCCGATAACTCTCGGAAAGATGCCGCTTACTATCGAAAAAATCCCACTAGCTATCGAACGTTTCCCTGTAGGTCCGTATCTATAGTAACGAGTGTTAAAATTGCGCATTATTTGTCATTGTGACATATGCCAAATTTTGAAATTCGTTGAAATGTCGCGTTTTGGACAAGATTCTTTCTAGGAAAAGTGACCGCAAGTAAACCCAAAAATATAATACTTTTATTTCTTCTACTCGAGAAATATTCTACCGAATTGCATCAAAATAAACCTGATAATTTTTTATTCAAGCAAGTTGTCAGTAAAAACTGCATTCGGTTATTTTCATATTTTGTTAAAAGAGCCCTCCTCCTTCGGAGTCGCCAAAATATGGAAATGAACTTATGCAATTATTAGACATCATGCTTTCATGAAAAATTATCGATAATTTTGATGCACTTGTGCGTAATTACTTCCAATAACAGACTATGGGCTATTTTCACGTTGCTTTGGACAGATATTGATTTCTTCAGTAAGTTCCTTGTGGCATTATTTATTATTTTATGACATTCCAAAGATATGATAGTCTTTTTGGTAATCAATTCAATATTCGAACTAGCTTCAAATCTAACAATACGTTGAGATCTATACTAACAAAAACAAAACCAAAAAATGAAGAACAATCTTCAAAAAATTTCATATATTATCAGATATCTTGTGAATGCGACAAATTCTATTAAGGTGGAACATCTAGACCATTGAAAGTCTGAATAAGTGAACATAAAAAATATATCAAAGATAGGGAGTTCTTTAAATCAGGTATTTGTAAACATGCTTGGGAAGAGGGGCATAAAATTCAATGGGATTTGACAAAAATAATATTGAAAGAGCCCAATAATAAAAGACGAAAGATCAAAGAAAGTGCTTTAATACAACTGAATGCAGATAAATGTGTAGCTAGTATGTAGTAAAATTTGGTTACCAATGTTAGAAAGAGAAATTTCCAATAATCAATTACCCGCGTTATCAGGATAGCATCGTAAGTTTTTATCCGGATTTCTTATGATTTATCATTGGATTAGCTGTTGATCGATACACACTTCAATACACAAAATCACCAAGCTGAGTCATACATATTTTGAAAACAAAAAAAATCATAAACAAAAAAGTAACAACAAACGCGTTTTATCAACATTTCCAAAATAAGCGGAAAAAAAGTGCCATCCCAATAAAAACCGTTCCTGGAACGTGTACTTCACTGGATTCCATTTTTAGTATACTTTGGCAAGTTTATCTGTAACCGTGAAAGGAATGCAGTCAAAACATTCGACATTGCCACATTTAACTATGAAAAAACTGAAGTGATTACTATGTAGTGATAATAATAAGAAAAGGGTCTTTTTATTATCAACAATATTAAAAATATGATTGAACATTAATTTTATAATGTACTTGTTTCCTTGGATTTATTCTATTAACATTATTTTTTCAATTTATGAATATTTAAAGATGAACACTTTTCCAAATATGTTATGGGCTTTTTGAAGCTCTGGCAGCGTTGTACGAAAACCATAATGACCACACCCTCGAATTACATAATTGGTGATTTGTATCGACCAGCTGACTTCTTATTGGCAAGCGCGTGCGTGAGATCTTCGCTCTCACTTCGTCAGTTGACTGATATTGATTTATCCAGTGGCGTTTTACCTTTGTATTTTCAGTTTTACTTGGTAAAATGGGTACCGTACGCCATTTGTACGTTTGACAGATGGGCGCCATGTTTTTCCTCGCCTCTTACCGATCCCGTATAGCTACAGATAAACTTGCCAAACTATAGACTATCACATCTTTGGAATGTCATAAAATGAAATATTTTATTTCACATTTTACCAGAGATGTGAACTACTATGAATGGACCTTAATAAAATTTGACAACAAAGTTTTGTAGTCTTAAACTTCAAAATAGTATTGATTGTCTAGTTGTCATATTTTTCTCGTTGTGTCAGATAGGGACCAAAAATTATTTTTTATTATAAGTTAATCTTGACAAAGGTAGCTGGAACGCTATCGAAACGTCTAAAAAAAAAATAAAACACTATTGTGGTTTGATTCCCAGAAAGTAATAGATAAAATAAAATAAAATAATAGAAAAAATAATAAATATTGATTTATTTCGATTTTAAAATTTCAAATATTTAAAATTTCGGAATGTTACGATTTGGTTGTAATACTGAGGAAAATATTAATGAACATACCACAAAAACCTTTACAGTAAGAAATTTGTATGGAAAGCATTTATGGACTTTTGCAACCATGAAAATCATTCAACTTTTTTAAGTGTTCCTTTGTTAATTGTACCTTTGGATAAATTGTTTTGGCTCTGTATTTTTCCTATAATCAACAAAAAATTTCCTATCCGAATAACCCTCGGAAGTTGATAAATGCTAAAAAATTTTATGACAACTTTCTAAAGCTTGTTGCTTGTAGAAAACAAGCTTCCGAAATCTGTCATAAAATTTATTCGAACAATTATCAATGTCCTTGAGTTATTACTACTGATAATTCGCTATAACCGCTTAAAATCTCTACTATTTCAAGATAAAGCTGTCCTTTTGTAAACTACCACTTTGAAGTAGCGATGGAATGGCTAGCAATTTGGGTTGAACGCGTCAGTTCTCTAATGCCAAATCCACCAATGAGTATGAAAACGCAGTTGGTGAATTCAGTTGTGTCAAGCTCAAACGCGGTATCTTCACTCCAAACTGACCATTTAACATTATTTTTATAAATAAAAAGTGGTAAATTTTACGAAAAACTGGATAAGCACAGTAACAAAAATATTGGTATTTCCATTTGAAATGACTATAAGGAATGTAAAAAGTGTTTATAGGTAGTCCTTGGCTATGAGAAAGTAGATGCAAAAAATAATGGGGATATCAGGCAAGAATTTACCTATTCGCATCACAAAAGTGCCAGATGTCAATGTCATATAAAACTTTGTTTTTCAACGAAACAATTTTCTATTGATACCTATAATAATATAATAATAATACTTTTATTGTTCTTAAAACAAAATAGTTCACAGCAAGATATCTGAGTAACAAAAAAAAAAAAGAAAAACAATTATTACCTAGTATACAACAAATAAAGGTGAAGAGAGATAAAAAAAACGAAGGATATTAAACAAAACAAATTGAAACCAATATAAAGCTTAATTATTAGTTAATGATAAATGATCTCAATTTTAATATATTCCAAATGTAACTGGAGATAATTTTAGCATTCAATGTGTTTAAATTATCAAGGGCATTAATGAAGAAATCCAGGCTCAAGTAACAGTCAAGCTTCGGTTTCATAGTCGTATATATTGGACAGTCAAATAGTAAAGGGATACGGTTTCATTTACTAAGTGATTACAGGCAGTACATACCTGATTTGGATC
>CAJUYI010002422.1:0-19508 GCA_910591695.1 Galerucella pusilla
GGTGAAAATGTGAGAGGAACCCCATCCCTATAGACTTTAAGAGCTGAGCAAATTAAAGCTACCCGATTAATGATTGGACACACAGCCCCATCGCACAAATTCCTAATAAGTAGAGAAGACCCACCTCAATGTGCCAAATATAATGAAAATATGTCCATAAAACATGTTATTTTAGAATGTCGCCAGTTTGCAAACCAGCGAAGACAACATGGGATCCCCAACACCTTACGGTTAGCTCTTATAGAGACCAAATTAACGATTCCTTGAGTTTTCTAAAAAACCATAAATATGTACAAATTGTAATTCTACTGCCAATAACCCTAGTGTTTGACGCAGTATATGTTGAATAAAGAAAAAGATTAAGCAAATATTGTTTCTTATTGGATGTGGACATGAAATATTAATTAAACCTCACGGTAGTAGATACGTCCTATCTACGTAAATAAAAATATTTCCGTTGTAATTGTCACCGACATTCGATTATAGCACCGCAATTTCAACAAACGTCGGATAAATTGGAAATTCCCAAGTTTGTTTAAATTTGTTGGACGGCGGAAATGTGAGTGATAAACAGTGGGGAAGCCAAATATGAATTTATAAGAAACGCGGGGATGAGTTAGGTTAGGTTAGGAGGCGAAGAAGTGGCTGAGGAATCAGCACCTCGCTCATTGGAATGCTCTGCAGGGTCCTAAACAATCCAAACTTCTACTGAAGGGATGGACACGCCAGGGCATCTACTGAACTACCAAGGAGTAGGCTAAGGAAGATAGCAGGACTCCTAACAGGACACTGCTGTATGAGGAAACACCTCCACAACTTAGGAGTAGAGGAAAGTTCCCTATGTAGGGGTTGCGGCATGACTGACGAAACGTCAGTCCATGTTCTCTTAGAGTGTTTACACTGGGCTGTACTACGCAGGCGAATCTTCGGAGTACCTGTTATGGCCCCTGGAGACACAAGCAGACATCCATTGAAAAAGGTTGTGGCCTTCATTGAAGGGGTCGGCTTAATGGATGTCTAGGTAGCAGGAATGGCACAATGGGCCCGCCAGTGGCCTCAGTGCCGGAACCTTGGCTTGAGTTGTCCAGGACAAGGCTCGCCTGCACATTTAGTAGTAGTAGTAGCGGGGATACGTTGACCATAAATGTTATATAAGGTTTGTTCCAACTGGCGATAGAAATGCCCGAGAATTGGACCATCAAACCTAAACGAAAAAACGATGATTTTAAACGTATAAAAAGGTGCACAGATTACTGGAGTGAGAAAATCGACTACAAAGTAATACGTGGACAAAAACACAAATCAAGTTTCAAGCGAAGCAACGGAGAAACCAGGACGAAAAGTGAAAAAATACCGATGAATTTATAATAACGGAATTAGAAGATACATCCAATGGTGGTGCAATGCTGTGCAGAAGAGTTATTGAAACGGGAGGTGGATAGCCAAAGAATCGTCATCTACTTCGACAGCCAAGTAGCACTAGGCGATAAGCTGATATCGGACAATGTCAAATCTGGCGTGGGAGTGTCGTAAGGTCCTCCAGTCATAGGCAGTCATATTAGAGTGACCCTAGCCTAGGTGCTAGGTCACCAAGGAATAAAAGGTAATGAAAAGGCTCCCAAGCAGGGAGCAACGGAGGTCATGATAGGACCAGAACGTTCCTGTGGAATTGCTAAATGCCTAACTAAGGAGAGCATTCCCAAATGGATAATCAACCAGGCGTGGCGCTATTTCCTTAAAAGCACTACTGCCTAACTGTCACACGACCTACTATGTTAAAGTCGAGAAACGACGAGGATGATGGTGGAAATGCTGACCGGACATTGTAGGCTGGTAGGCATTGCACACAATTGGCCTACCATATGACAGCCTAAGTAGGTTCTGCCAGGAAGACGAAATCACAGTATAGGAACAAACCAGTAGTACCTATTACTATTATAAATTTCATTCATAAATTGCCAGAGCTTTTGATGACCGTGAACGGATCGCTTTACGATTCATTTTACTTTTCCAAAGGCGTAGGTAGCATAAGTTTTAAAATGACTTGAACGTATTGAATGTTTTTTCTTAAATATTGTAGAACAGTACACTGATGAGTGAATAAAACAATAGTCTGATACAAAATATTCATTTGTTTACACACACACTACCCGTTTTCTTCTTTTTAAATGTATCCATTGAAAAAAATGCTTATAAACTATAAAAATAATATTGTTTGTTTGTCCGAAAAGCCGTAAAAATATAAGCCCTGTATAATAAATAATGTTATTCGCAAATTCACCACTGGCAATTTGGTTGGATCGTAGCACAGCACTGGCCGCCAGATGAGATACTCATCCTAACGACGTTGTAGGTCACAGAGAACTCGGTAGTGTGACGTCCTATACTGTGACGAAACTACGGGGCACATACTCTGTGAGTGCAAAGGCCTAGCAAGGATGCGGTTTCACATACTCGGACAAGAGAAACAGAGGGCAGAGAGCTAGGCAAGGGAGGCGGTATCCAGGCTAATAAGTCTAGTAAAAAGAATGAAGCTAGATATCGAGCTATAAATATAGGGAGGACCACAATAGATCTGCAAAGGTCGCAGTTGGATAGGACACAGAGCCACTCCAATTCTAATCTAATCTACATCAATTCATTTTATATAAAAAATAAAGTAAGTATACAAAAGCCGCTCTTATTTTACCACTTTCGGATTAGAAATTTATAGCAATAAGGTGTTCAGATAAAGTGCAAAAATTGATTTTTTACTTAATTACAGTTTCCTGTAAATAATTGTCATTATAGTGAAGTGTCAAAGTAATACCTTAAAAAAATAATGTTAGCTTTTGCACGCATTTGCAAAATGACCTTATTTTCAGCGTAGAATTAAAATTAGAAATAATGGAGATAAATTTCCGTAGTTGTGACTTTTTTATTAGGAATCTTTTTTTAAAATTTCTGAAATGTTAATAATTTTCGAGATAATGGTAAAAAACGATACACACCTTCATCTTCATCTGTTTACAATATTTTATGCGCTAATACACGATCTCAATATTTTATGAGCAATCATTTTCAACTCATTGGTGAGACCAGATAACAAACTTTATCACACTAATTAATTTTTTTGTTCGGAGAACGTACAATTCAATTCAAAAGTTCCACTCATAATTATTTAATTTCATACCTGGTTTTCACACTGTATATTAAAGAGTGGAAATGTATCACTCGAGATATTGTGATTGCGGCTTCCTTTTACATACGATGACATCCACTTGAGCTATTTTCATATACAGAGTATACTAAGTAGTCACAAACAATATCTTGAATTAACTATTGTTCAAATTTGGTTCCTTGGTTCCTAACCAAGGTCCGTAAAGTACATAGGTTGCCTATTAACTATTGAAGGTCATCTGTTGTCGCCATATTGCGCGTCATCGTGCCTACCGTGAATCGTAGAAAAAATTTTCTATATGATCAACGAAATCAAATTTTTTAACAAAAAAACTTAAACAACACGGCCTCTGCTGTTGCTATCCTTGTTTCAGAATAAAATAATCGATTTAGACAAAGTGTTATATTGCTTATTATTATTTTTTTTCAATTCCTAGTACACCCTCAGGCTCTGGTACAGGTGCATACGGGCGCAGACCTAGGACAGAAATTTCAACCTCTCTAGGATCCTATGCAACCGTATTTCAGGCGGAAATTTACGCCATTGTTTCATGTGTGGAGAGAGTGGAGCAAGCCAATCTCATACATAGAACAATACAAATTTTCTCGGACAGCCAAGCGGCTTTAAAAGCACTTAGCTCTCGCCGTGTAACGTCGAAATTGCTTTTAGACTGCCAAAAAAGACTCTCCTCAATGAGAGAACTCAATAAAGTATTGCTGGTCTGGATCCCTGGCCATTCTGGCATGGGAGGAAACGAGAAGGCAGACTTTCTTGCAAGGGACGGTGCCGTACGTGTTTCTATCGGACCAGAACCTACAATTGGCATCGCAATAAGTTTTGTCATACAAACACTAAATACCTGGACGGCAAGAAGAGCTTTAGACTTCTGGCATAATTTACCAGGATTGGTTCATTCAAAGGCTTTTATACATCCTTCGAAGTATGTCTCCAAACAAATGTTAGACCATAGCAGGCATTACCTACGTTGTCTAACAGGCCTTTTAACAGGCCACTTTCATCTGAATCATCATATGCTGAAACTTGGACTGTCGGAAGATCCGACTTGCCGTCTTTGTCTGGAAGATGATGAAACAGTAGGGCATATAATTTGTGCCTGCCCCGCCGCGGCTCGAATCAGGTATCTGATGTTTGGCAGGGTCTCTCTCTCACCCTCGGACCTGAAATATCATTCACCAAATAAACTAATCGGCTTTGTTAAGAAGCTGAATTTGTTTGGTGAAATCTGAATAGGTGTGAGCCACAATAGACTCTCGCGAGTCGCAGTGGAGTGCCTTATAGACCCACTCACCACAAACCCAACCTGACCTAACCTAACTTACCTCTGGCAAGGAAATGGTCTGTTGTCCTCCTTGATCGACCATAAACTCCTTTTTAATGGCCTTGGCCAATTCGAAACGTTGTTCGTCCGTCTCGACTTCATACCGTTTGGCAGCATCCAAAAAACGAAGACAACGATGATAGGCGGGACCTTTTTGTTCGCAAAAGTGATCGAAAAGGAGCTTTCCTATCGGTTGCTGATCTACTACGTATTCGTAACGAACATCTGAAAAGAAGATTATTGTTAATGCTCCAGAAATTGCAAGGATTTTAAAAATTCTATTTTAATGTAAAAACATTCCTGGCTTTTTCGTTTTCTATGCTCTACCGAACCGTTCGTCCGATTTAATGATACTTTACCAACTTATTGCTTGCACTTGCGCTAACGGTATAGGATATTTTAAGAGTGGGCTACCATAACTAAGGGGTACAAAAAATGTTTTTTCTACGACCACTATAGTAAGTCTTCTTTTGTGCCTTGAAAAGCAACTGCAAAGTTGATGTTTTCCGCGAGCTGTCATAATTTGACATTATTGGCGCTCTTAAGCAGAAAGTAACTTTGGCGCACCCCTTATTTTATTTATAGATAAAAGAGAGCTAGTAGTTATTTTAATATAAACTGTAGAATAAAATATTTCAGTTGATTTTATAATATGTTGAAGCATCCAACAGTATTTTGCGTAATAATTTAATGAGAAATAAGGAAATCTAAAAAATATCTGACATTAGTCAGTCAATCTATTTTGCTGCCGAGTTGAACATATAATGTTTTCTCCGATTGTTCATAATGATATAGGAGGATATTGTATTTGCAAATTATCTGAGGAAAGAAAAGGTGGCCTATTCGTTCAAAATTGTAGTAATTTTACCATCAATGTTAATAACAACTAAACATGTTTTTAAATTCTTGTTGTTGTTCTTGTGTCATGTAATAACTGCTAATAAATGTTTACGTCAAATGTTTTATTCCAATTGAGTATAATCACTTTGCTGCCTAGGCAGGAAAAGTAATACTTTGCTGATTGATATGTGTCAGCAAAATTAATATTTGCTGCCAATCGGAGAAAAAATAATTATTACGTCACTTCTACACTTTTTACGACAATTTCTAAGATAAAAAGGAAAAATATATCGATTTTACAGACTATAGTTTATTTGATTTGTAAGAACTTTCATTTCGACAAATGTCAATCTGTCTTAAAAAAATAGGGAAGAGTGAAAAAAGATTTGTCGAAATGTTATTTTTTCAAACTGGTTTGGCTTACATTCATTTTTTCGTCCAAATTTAAAAAAAAATAACAAAAATAACGATATTATTTTCCTAACCCGAGACACGTCAATAATGTTGGTTAACCTCAACGGAAATCAACATATTTCGGTGCAGACGGAACGCACTACCATTACTATTACAACTATAAAGTGCTATCGAAAATGTTATCACGAAGTAACAAGCATTTTTGACAAAAACTCATTTAATAATAATAAAAGTTAATTTTAAGAAAAAATATTTCAATTGCGGTCGTTGAAAAAATATAGTCTATAAAGTTAAATCTTCACTTATCTTATAATAGCGAATGTGAATTGTTTGTTACGATTTCACATCTTATCTACTCCACTGATCATCATGGAATTTCGTAAACTCACTGTCAAGGAAACAGAAGAAAAGGACATAGGATTAGGTTTGGTTTGTGGTGTGTGAGAGCGACTCAAAATACACGTATTCAAATTCACTCTTCTCCAAATAACAAAGCTTATTAGTATATTTGGTGGATGGTATTTCAGGTCCAAAGACGAGAGAGAATAGACCCTTTCAAAAATCAGACACCTGATTCGGCAGTGGCGGGACAGATGTATGTATGTGTGTATTTTGGGGTAACATTCACTGAAAAAGATCTATTGTACCCCCTTACTTCTACTAAGTTTCCGAGGGGAGTCTTAGAGACTAGTAGCTCCTTTAGTCATATTTCCCGGAGGAAATTTAGGATATTTACAAGCTTCAACTTAGGTAAATGTTCCTCTTCTATCCAGTAATCTCCCAGGTGGTGTGGATTTTAAATTCGAGAGTGAGTTTCTTGAGGTTTCTTCTTCCATACCACAAAATCTACATTCTTCTTTCTCCACTATTTTGAGCTTTTTTAGGTGCCCATTCAGACGACACTATCCCGTTAGGACTCCTGTTTAAACTCTTAGTGCAGTTTTACTTTTGACTTATGCTTTCATTTGATCTTAACAGGTTTTAGTCATCCAGAAGAATATTTGATTGTCTAAGTCCTACTAGATCTTTTCAATGGCCAGATCTTCAATTTTTCCAGGCCCCCCAAAAGGGTATTTCAGTTCCCCTCGTTGCTAGTTCATCTGCTATTTGATTTCCTTCAATTCCAGTGTGTCCTGGAAGCCACAGCAAGGTGACTATATTGTTCTCGCCTAGTTCATTGAGTTTGCCTAGGCATTTCCACACCATTTTGGAATTACACAAGAGCTCAGTGCTCAGTTCATATTGAGCGTTTAGTATCCAGATGGTCGTGCCAAGACCATACGAGCGTTTTGCGGAATGTACCTTCAGCTCTCGGGTAGGATACCAAGGAGGCTCTTGCAAGAAAGTATTTCGATTTTTGGCAATTTAATACCAATTTCGACGTTACACGTAAGAGAAAAGTACTTTTTTATTATACCTGCATCATAATCGCTGATGAAAACACGCAAAAGCGTGCTTAAAAGGCCGATTAAAGCACATATGTGCTCTATAAAGTCACCTTGGTAACAATAAAAAATATACTGTCAACATTTTGTTGTGAAAACTGTCCTTTCAGTACAAACCTTCAAAAATAAAAAGGTATCGTCAGGTGCTGTTACGAAAAATTTGCGTAGTTCCTATTCTGTAAACACCCAAGACTTTTTAGGCTCATGTCCTTTGTTTGTGCTTTTCATAAAAGCATGTAGTTTATGAAAAAAAGCAATGTTCACCCCGTGTTTGATTCGCAGCATCGTTTGCAGTTTGGAGTGAATGCACCACAATGATGACGACTTGTAAAGACTTGACTATAATGGAACTTCGTTAAATGATTGCTATTTTCAATAATAAATTGCTACCTACCATTTTGTTCATATACGCAAGCATTAATGTTTCATCGATCGCCGTCTGGTTGGTTGTGACCATCCATTTCGTAAATTTTTCGTATTCCTTTAGATACGCTTCCTTGGATTTCTCGGGGATTAACCTCCCTTTAACTTGTTCAGCTAACAATCTAATCACATATGACCTATCCTCGTTTTCGATCATTGTATTAACATTCATCAACACACTTTTCACATGCAAATTTTATTGTTCTATTTGACATAACAAAGTACTCATGTCAGATCAATAATTATAGTCATGACATTTAGACTTTGCGTTTCTCGGGTTAATGATGTTGCCAAGGAAAATTTAAAAAAAGGATAATGCCATGAATAATTATTATGAAAAAGGAATTTCAATTTCGTTTTTATAAAATCATAATCTGAGTATTTTTTAGACTGCGGTGCAGGTATAATAAAAAATAGCGTATGATACACTCGGCTTTGCCTCGTGCTTCCAAACTCGTCGTGCGTGCTTAAAAGGCTTGCTTATACACTTGTATAATAATATACTATTAAAGCTGCCCGAAATCATCTTTATTGTTTTATGAGTTTCCCCAAATTTTTCCACACGTAAATCTCTGGCCCAAAGACATCAATGTGAGCAAGCAAAGTCGCCGGTAAAAATAAGTTTATTTAAAAGCAAATAAATAGTTTAAAAAAACTAAAAAACACGCTTTTAAAGAATATCGAACTAAAAAGTTGAAAATAATTTTTGAAATAAACTTAAAACAATAGTATATAAAAAAATACTAGTATAATTGAGGGAAAAGCGTGGGGTGCTCGATATACGAAAATTATGGCACAAAGCGCCCCACGCTTTTCCCCTCAATTATACTAGTATTTTTTTTATATACTATTGTTTTAAGTTTATTTTTTTAAATTATTTTCAACTTTTTAGTTCGATATTCTTTAAAAGCGTGTTTTTTTAAACTATATTTATTTTTCATTTTTTAGTTCGATTTATTTTCAATAAATTTCCAACAGAGGGTGCACGAATGTAAAATTCTTCTTGAACAACATAATGAAATTCGATCTTATAATTATATGTCTTGCTACAAATATAAATGAAATTTTTCACGAACGCATTTAGGATGATGGAGTATACCAACAATCAAAGGAGAGTTACAAACCCACAAACATACAAGTGAAGCTAATAAAAGCGTGTTAAAAAAGTATTATACTTCAGGTCGTAGGAGCAATATAGTGTGCGAAACTCCTAATCGTTGCAAACTATTTAAATTCATACAAACGTATTTTAAATGCTAGTAGTTTTTTATCCTTCCTCCTCTGTATAATGAACGTTTTCGAAAAGGATTTTCAAGGTTTTCGTACAGAAATGTTTTGCCTCTAGCCCGTATTGTTTAATTTCCTTTTCGTCGGATTTCAACGAACAAAGCGTATATATCTATATATAAAGCCTTCCCGGTCTACTTAAAACGAACTTCCTGAAATCTCGAAACGGAATAAAAGCAGTTAAAGCACCATTAAAAGGGAAAAATGTCCTTGTTCGTTGTCGTGTAATCAGGATTTTCTCTCTTTTTTGATGGTAAAATGAGTTATTTAGTGTGATGTAACCGCTTCAAACCCCCTACAGACTTCCAGAGATTAATTAACTGCGGGTGATTTTTACGACCCGACACCATGATACCAGCACGGAAGGCTTTAATGTCATTTACTCTTGGTTTCAGCGAGAGCTGAACACTTACGCTATTAGAGCTCTTCGTATCGAATTAAGTATATGGAAGCACGCAGGGAATTCAGACATTACTAAGTAGGTACAAGAAGGTTATTTTGTTGAATATGTTCATCGAAGCATGACATAGGTTCAACGAAGTAAACTAAATAAATAAGCTTTTGCTATAGCTAAAAACAATAATTATATTCATGAAATACGGATTTATCCATCAACAGCTTCACGTTCAGGAGAAATACATTCATTCATCCCAACTTTTCGAATGACTGTCAAAGAAGTCATAAGTTCCACTTTGATGTCCAAAAATTAGTGGGAGAGGATTGTGTTCGTGAGACATCAGTTGTGCTTGTGAGATTGTTACAGATCTGACCATTGGAAAGATCTAGACGATCACAGAAACTTCTGGGAGACTACAACAATTTGAAGACAAATGAATTACTAACTAATGGAGGGTTTAACAACGACCTGCTAAATCTGTCAGCTACGCAGTCCTCACCTATCTCTAGCTGCCAGCCAAAGTCTTGGTTACATTGTATGTATTGGAGTGACATTCATTGAGACCTAAAAGATCTATTGTTCCCCATTACGTCTACATAGTTCCTGAGGGAAGTCTAGTAGCTCCTTTAGTACTATTTCACTGAGGAGGGAGGATATCTGCTGGCTTCAACTTAGGTAATTCTATCCAATAATCTCCCAGGTACTGTGCCCAAAGATTCTGAATTGCTATATACAATTCGCAAGTATGTAGATGGAGGATCCTTCTTCCATGCCATAGAATCTACATTCTTCTTCCTCCAATATTTTGAGCTTTTTTCAGGTGCTTGTTCAGGCAGCAATGTCTGGTTAGGATCCCAGTTGAAACATTACGCTAGACAGCATTTATCAATGAACCAAATGACCAACAGGTAGCTGACAAATCTAGATTAAATGTAATTAAGCATTTGGCAACCTTGTCCGTGATATTAACGTGCAATGGGTGTTATTTCAGAATGTGAATTTCCATTTTATTTTGCTTAGAGGATGATCACCCGTTTCATCACATATACATATTTTATTTTGTTTCGCATATTTTGTTATAATACACTGAATCAAAAATATGGAAGTGATGGTTTTCATTTTTGTAAGTTATCGGAATCTTATTGTATCAAAAGAGTGGAGACAGTGAGCAGCCGAGTGGATAACACGTGTTCGAGATAATAAGTTTGTTCATCCGAACCGGCGAAAGCTGTACTGATGGCAAAAATAGTAGCATTTCTCTACGCAAATAGTGTTTCTACTTTGAAATGGTTATTTTCCTAACAAGTGCGGAAAGTGATACTTTCCCGCACGCGACTGCAGTTGACAAGGGCAAGCGGTCAAGGGCGGGAAATACACTTTACGCACGAGAGACGAACATTATTTTTTCTACGACCGTATACACAAGAATGTATACTAACCCATTTTTCAAAAGTTATTTTATTTCATAATACATATACAAAACTTCAACCAAAAACTATTAATTATTATAAATATCAATATTAAAAAGACAATTTGTTGCATTCTGTAAATTACTTAAAATTGCTGGCCCAGTGGAGTTATTTGGTGTTAACTGGTAAGTAGATGACGTCGATGAAGTCACATAAAGATGACGATGAAGGTAATTTATATACACACTACTTAATGTCTATTAATTTATCTACACTCGGTATAATAATTGTCCTAATTTATCTTCAACAATATTTATATTCACTTTCTGTTCACTCACTGTATACTGAAACTGTTTACCAATTCACTGTATACTGAGCAACTCCCCAACTCACTCAAAAACCCGCGTATATATAGTCCTTCGTAACTCCAGAACCTTCTTGAATATACCACCTCTGCGTATACTTAATAATTCGTGAACGCTTCGAGAAGTCGAGAGTCTGAATATTACCTGCGAAAGAACCTTTCTAGAAAGGTCGCATTCATAGTTTGCGACAGGGCCGGCTTCTGAATCAGTGAGTTAGTAACAGTATTTATATTAGGAGCATTAACATTTAATATGATTATTTAGTCAATGTTATCCCTTTCTTACACAAAACGGCACTGTTTCTGGAAGCCGCGACCAATGCTATTGCATTGCAATTATTGTTTTGGAATGAAAGAATCGATTTATATGTTGGTTACAAACAAAGTGTGCTGTCTATCTGTTTACTGATCGAATATTGGAACAATCAAAATATTTATAAATTCATACATAAGTCTATAGAACAACCCAAAATAAGTTGAAAGGACCGGTGACGGTTAACTTTTGGGTTTATTTCCACTTGTTAGTAGAAGAAATAGTGGACCTCTAGCACGTGTGTAACGTGATTTTTCTGCACGCGGCTGCTGGCCAAACTCTGCTAACTCATCCATCTGCAATAGCGTGCGGAAAAGTATCACTTTCTGCACTAGTTAGTTCAACTACTATTCCGTTATCCTATAATATTCAATTTAGTTCTTTGAGACTGAATACCTGAATAGTATATTGTGTCACAAGGTCAAAAAATGAGCTTTAGCAGACCAAGACTATTTAAGGGCTGCTAAAGCATTCCCTGCATGTGTGACACACAACTGTTTTCGCCTACCGAATAAGCAAAAAATAAAAAAATGGAACAAAAAACTTTCGACATACACTGACGTTTAATTAAAAAATTCACGTGAAACGTCAAAGAAATCAAATGACAGGTGGTGAAAAATTTAAAAAATCGTGGCGTTATGAACTTTCCGCACTATTTTTGGTGTTCATCTGATTGGTTTTCTAATAAGGTAGGTGAAAAAATACCATTTCAGCTCTTGCCTTGATGAAATAAATAAAATAAATAAATTTACAGTTTAACAGAGTTTCCAAACATTTTAAGTTGCTGAAAAAATGTTAATATTTACCACGAATAAAAGAGAACTTTTAACGTAAACAATTTAAAAGTGAAATTTCTTGTTCTAACTGAAGCGGAACAATCTCATCTTTTTTTCTTCTAATTTAGAAGTTATTCAAGTTGACGAAAAAGCACAAACGCGACGTGCCAAAACAGACCTTTTACATTAACTGGACAAACACTTCAAATTGGACAAATTAAACTCCGTCGCCTACGACTCACAAAATCATTTATTATCACACGATAAACAAACTAGCTGGCACCGGAAAATTTGTTATTCAAATCAAGGAATTGTCGTAGAGCTATCTCCGGGAGATTAATGGGATTAATACAAATTTCCTAATCCTTATCCGTCTTACATTGTTGATTAAATATTTACGAGTAAACTAGAAAATTTCATTTATGTTGATATTAACGTCCAAAAATCGTCATTTTTATAGATCTATCAGCTAGCGCGTGAAATAACTTTTGGATAGCCGAAAAATTGCCGTGATATTTTTAGAATTTGCTTTTAATTATTTTTCGTACGATCGCATAGGAAAGTGACATATATCGTGCTGTCTAGTCGGTCGCTCAAACCTATCCTGACGTAAAGAACTGAAGTTCCAAAAAATTATCCACAGTCAAGGCTGACAGATGCTAATTTTGTGTTAACCTAAAAAAGGTGAAAACGTAACGCTACTGATTTGAAGTTTTGACAACAATCTCGCGCATATGACTGCAACTTTACGCGACTTCTTCTTATGTGAAACAGAGTCAGCTTGTTGATTGCGTGACAGCGTTGAATAGGTGCGCTTCAAATTTCCGATCTGGGGGTCTATTCACTAACAGTGCGAGAGCTTCTACGAGAGTACACACTTATAAATTGCGCATGCGAGCTATCTCGAAATTTCAAATTATGATATAGCCCGCATGCGCACTTTATAAGTGTGTACTCTCGTAGTAAATATACACCCTGGATCGGCTGTCACTCGGTGTTCCAGACCAGGAAATCATTCGATTCCTTCCTAAAATTCTTGCGACAGTAGTAGCAAGGAGTAGCAGAGTATTGCAAGCCAAGCTCTTCAGTTCTTTTTCGGTATTTTGAGCTTGTGAGATCGTCTCGGAAGTCCAACATCACCACGATGTGCGAAAGCGCGTCCGTGACAACATTGTCGTAGTAAATGAACTTAATGAATTAATTTCGGTCGATTGCGAAAAAGCAAGACCGAGACCAAAACCATTCTTCGACTCGGAAGACCAAGACCAAGACAGAATGAACAAGAACAAGACTAATACCAAGACCAACTATGCAAGACTCAACCAAAAATTCTTTTTCACAGTAACTATATGAGATAAAATATTTGTAACAGCGTCAACATATGCTTTTCTTGGAACAATATAAGTTGGCATGTCGAATTGTCAGTTTTCTTTACTAGATTTTAACGATATACATGAAAAACAAAGAAATCACTGTTTAAAAAAAAAGGATCTACAAAAATGTTCGAAGAGTACATAGTCTTTGTCCCAATGTCTGGTTAACACATTGCTAAAATCCAAAGAAAATTACTTATTTTTCAATATTTTCCTTTCATTCAATCTTTTGTTGGATAGAATAGAAACAATGACGGCACAGCTTGATACAATGTTGAAGCATTATATAAAAACCAATTGGATATACTGCACAACATTAATTTTGGATCCAAAACATAAAGCTGAGACATTCGATTTGACGTCCTGGGGAAGGGAAATAAAGGATGAAAGCTTAAGAAAATTTGAAAGCTTGTATGAAGAGTATCGACTGCGAGAACCTGTAGAAGAACCAATGGATACAAGAGAAGAGGATCATGATAATGAAGATGCCATATACTTCAACAAATTGTATTCACCTCCATCCTCTTTGACGGGTTCTCCAACATCGAAGAAAGAACTTGAACAGTACTTGAAATGCTTTGTATTAATTCATGGGCATCCATAAGAAATCAAAAAAATAACTTAATAATGAGCTAATAGAATATTCATATTTTCAAAGTGAAATAAAATAAAGTATTTTACAAAATAATGATTGATTTTAAACGATCTATTCACAATCCATCTTTGAATAACAATAAGAAATAATGTCTTAATAAACTTTTTTTAATTCAAAGATAGTAAATTTAGGTTTAAAAATGTTTGTTGCATAAAAAAAATAAAATATTCACAAAATGTTTTGAAAGATGTTCGTTAAGAAATTATGGCAAGACCAAGACTAAAACCAAGACCAAACAAAATACAGCAAGACCAAGACCGAGACCAACCAGATTTGAGCAAGACCAAGACCAAGACCGAGACTGTTCGAGTCTTGGTCTTGGTCTTGCTTTTCTCATCACTATTGAGAGACAAGACGAGATTTTTCAGTCTCGTCACGTGTTGTGGCTAAATACTATTTGCATCAGTAGATGGGTGAACTTCGCTAGTTATTTTAAGGGGTGGAAAATACTGAACCCACAGGCGATAGATGAACTTCCGTCAACACCTTGATTTATTTACGGAAAGAAAAAAAAACACTTTCAAGCAGTGCTTTTTATCTCTTGCGAATACAGCAAAATAATTCAATAAATTTTTTTCAAAATAGCGGGGTTAAAGTAATTTTTCACGGATCCCTTCGCACCCTTATTTTTCATTATACCCGATACGTAATCCCTCTGGATACAAAAAATTTGGACAGCTTCAACGTCTCAGCCGTGTTTTCGTTTTACTTCTTTCTTCACGCAAAGTAAACAAAATTTCACAAGAAGGGGATTTGTAATGCAAATGAGCGCTGAAATGACGCACCGGGACATCTCCGAGAAAATCGACCCACCATTAATATCCATTATCTTGTTAAATGGTTAAACTTATTATCATGGAGAGGAGCACAAACTTGTTTAGGAAAAACGTCGAAAAAGTATCCAGCGGTAAGAATTAAATAGCAGATGGTGGTGAAAAGACAAAGTAAAGTATGCCGACCAAGTTAACCTAACAAAATCTCAGTCTAAAAATATTAGTGTTTACATTTATAAAAATTAAAAATAAATTAACAAAAATGGTTAAAATTAAAAATGTGTGTTGTGAAAAATTGCCCAACTAGGCGTAAAATAATAAAAAATATACACCTCTGTCTCTGGCCAACAGTACGTGAAATAATTTTTATAAAATGATAAAATAGCTATTTTTTATTTCTATAATTTTTTTTAATAAATCAACACGTTAACCTTAACATGGAAAGCAAATGATTATAGATGTCACACTCATTTTAAAGACTCACACATTAAAGGGAAGCTCAAGATATTTCGTACAAGAAAAATATTAATAAATGAAGCTTCGCCAACGATCCACCATCAAGTATCACTGATAAACGGCAAATGCCAAATTCTCTCAGCAATCCACCTAAAAACGTATCTAACCTATCTAAATCTAGCAAAAGGAATTATTAGAAGATCAGGAAGTTTCTAATGATTTAAATGATCAGAATTATCAGAAAAAAAAAAGCAACTACACCATCCCTATAAGGTTTTGGAGATACTTTATTAAACATTTTCACTGCTACCACCGTAGTAGTAGCTACTGTAATAGGTTGACAATACAAATATCTTCGGCTGAATGGATTTTCCGTCTAACAACGTTTAACAGCAATTTGTTAACTCACATTGACAAAATGGTTATGAAAAAATAAAAATAAATGTGATTGACAATAAAAAGCAGGTATGAGAAAAGCCGGTAATTGAAAAATTTTTTTGACGTCATCACTCTACAGAAATAATTGGTTCACTACTCCAACGCACAGTTTAAAGGGCGGGTCACCGAAAAAGCGCAGTTGCCACGTTGGGTGAATAAAAAGGAGATCTTGCTACAGTGCAAGTATTTATTGAAATTGCCTGTTTAAACCTGAAATATTTCAAACTGTTTTTCTCTGGCGTCATTTTAGATGAATTGAATATGTGGCAATTATTAATTTCCTTTAAATGAGTCTTTAAAACCTGGATATCGATACCTAAAAAAAAGTTACTGGCAAAAAGGACATTTTTTTCGCATTAAATTAATGCTAAACTGTCAACTGGCTGACAAATGACCAATGAATGTGAAATATTTAATCTCGGCAGCTGTCAAATCAAAAATGGAAAATTAATAAGCTGAAGAAAGTGCATATTATTCTGTATTTTATGACGCTTATTTGAAATTAGCTACGCTCAGCCTCCAAACATTGCTGTCGACCGGTACACAACCCTTAACGTTCTTAATACAGTATTAATCCAAACCTTAGGGTGACTGAGCTAAGAAACAGAGAGTTTATAATTTAAAATATATCAAGATTCTCAGACAACTTGGAAATATTGGCAGCACTGGATTCTAGATATAGTCTCTGCTGGGACTTGAATCCGATTATATTTTGGTTAACTAACTTTAACCAGCGCCGTAAATACGCATCCAAAGCACATTTAGACGGAGCTTAATCAGAGTATTCTCCAAAGTAATAATAAATGCATAGTTTAGAGACTAAGCGCACTGTCCCAATGATTTATATCCCAACGGAAGCCGGTGTTTTAGCCACAACCAAAAGCGAAAACAAAACTTGGGCTTCGCACTCCGCTTCTATATGCGAAGTGGAACGGTATATCTCAACTTTATTACATTTTCCATGCATTTGGGATGTAAAATGGCTGACATATGAGATATGACCCGTTTTTTTTGTCCGGTAGAACTATAGCGGAAGTTTATTGCAAAGTGGAAAATGCGAAATTTGATATGGGACGGCACGTATGGTACACTAATATGAAATATCTTTATTCCCTTCGAGAAAAATATACGCAAATAGGAAACTTGACATGGGGGATACTAAACATGTTTTGAAAGGTTCGGATTTTATAAACGCATTTTGTTAAAAAGTTTGAACGACTATACGATTTGGAAGAGAGGTAGAATTTTATTCCACAGTTATTCGAGTCAAATTGCTAAAGGAAACAGTTTAGAACAACGTTTAGAATTTGAACAACACAAATTTACCCAATATCAATACAAACCTCGAGTGTAATTCGGCAGGACAATTTAATGAATGAGAAATTTGGAAACATATCAATGCAAACTTTATTTATGAAACATTAAAAATAAACACATTTTTATTTTAATGTACAATTATTAAAAACGCAGTTATTGAAATTCATACTAGGAACAGTGATATTGATGAACAAATGAATAAGTGAAAAAACCACTAGTGTATTTGTCAACAGTAAAAACACAAGAGCTTTTTTTTATCGGATAAATTTCTCTTTGCAACGAAACAGTTTTGCCAATCACTAATTTTACGAGAAAAACTGACCGAAGGTGGAGCGATTTTATCTAATGTCAGTTTTTCGAGCAAATTTAGTGATTGGAAAAACTTTGAGTTGAAGAGAAATTTATCTGATAAAAGAAAAGATCGAGTGTTTTTTGGCAAGATAAATTAACGACAGAATATATGGACGAACAACTTAAATTATAAGTAACCAAACATGCGACTCATTGTCATTGTGTAAAAGTGACGTCCGCTTACTAGATATTGAGGAAGAGGAGTTTTTATCGCGATAAAAAAAGATGCATCTTTTTTATCGATGTCAAAGTGACAATAACATTTCCAGGTATATGACATTTTAACATTGGAGTTAATTTATCAAAGGTAATACCACGAGTGCTTCAAATTTTATCGATAATTTTTTCTTTTCCACGAAAACTTGTTTATTTGGCAAAAATATGAAAACAAACCGATCGGTTTGTTTGAATGTTTTTGCCTAAAATAAACAAGTTTGAGTGATGAAAATGAAAAATTATGTGATACAATTTGAAGAGCGAGTCGTATTTGGGAAGATTATTTTTTTCAACAATTTAAAAGTTTGTATTACCTGAATGTTCAATATTCTCTTGGGTGATGGCACTCAATCGGTTTGTGTTCATTTTTCAATAAACTTCGAAGCACTTTTAGTTGTCAATAATGACAAATTCAAAGTAAAATTTTGACGTTTCGATCACAAAACAGTCTAACCTATAGAAGTGAAAGTCCAATAGGATTACCTAGAATGAAAAAATGAGGTGTCAAACCCATCCACCTGAAGCGCTAGTTGCAATTGAGTTGTCGGAATAGGCAAGGCAGCTGAGGCCGAAAAACAGACTAAGGGAAGAAGAATTTCAGCGATCGCAGTGGATGGGTTCAGAACTATTTCATAACGCTTTTTTTAATGGAAGTTTGTTTTTGAATGACTAATGCCCGATTTCACTAACCATTTCCTAAAGTCAGGTAATACCTAAAACGAATTTAGTAATTCCTAAATGCAATTTACATTTTACCACGCGCTAAGTACCTAATGCCTAAGAGTGATAATATTACGTATTTCCTATCACTTTTTGATCAATCCTGAAAGGATTTTAGGAACAGCTTTGCGAGTGAGGCCCCTTTTTGTCCCAATAACAATATTGTGGTCCAAAATATCTGTTGCAAACTTTGTAGGATTTATAAATCTATTCAGCGCTTAATTCCTTTAGTTTTGGATTGCGAATAAAGGCAACCCATTCATTCAACAACAAAGGGTCATGTTTGGGAAACCTATGTCGTTTTGATGCAATGTCTGTACACCCAGGAACTCAACACTTCACACCAACCATTATAAATATTATGAATTATCACACTTGATAAGACTTACAATACCTAATTAAAACACAAATAACAGCAGCAAATGGCAAAAGGAAACAATCTATAAAAGACAATGGTGACAACTATATGACAGCTTTGATGAATTTTAAAATATTTTCTTCTTTTCGTGCTAAAGGCCTCAGCTGCCAGGCCTGTTCGACAACTCAATTGCAACTAGCGCTTCAGGTGGATGGGTTTGAAACCTCATTTTTGTATTCAAGGTCATCCTATAAAGTTTCACTTCTATAGGTTAGACTGTTTTGTGGTTTCGATGTAAACAAGGTTTTATCGATGAGGAAGCAGAATTATCAGTATAATACCGAATGATTGGCTAGAATAATGTATTGCTATTGGTTAAAACCACCAAAATGTCAGATTTTGACAAGTGAAAAAAATAATCGCTGTAAAAGTTAAAGCCAACTTTTGCCGCTGTCAAAGTGACAATTGCACTGTGGCATATGCGATTTTTTATACATGAATTAAATTGTCCGATAAAAAAAAGCTCTTGTGTTTTTACTGTTGATACAAATTGGTAAAATGGAAATTACAATCCGAATCGACTAATTTTTGATAAACGTCAGAATTTGACGGTAATGTTAGTTTGTGTATTGCTGTATACAACACTCTTTTTATTACTGTGATGCCAAATATCGATGTCTCGCG
>CAJUYI010002422.1:19518-32069 GCA_910591695.1 Galerucella pusilla
AGGTTGATAATGTAATAGTCTTTCGTATTCCATATCCAAAAATCGCTTACAATCGATAAGAGGGTCGAAAAAATTGAAAAATAGCAATTTTCAAAAAAAAACTACAACACTCTTTTTATTACTGTGATGCCAAATATCGATGTCACGCGTTTAAATTTTAAAGGAAGGTTGATAATGTAATAGTCTTTCGTATTCCATATCCAAAAATCGCTTACAAACGATAAGAGGGTCGGAAAAATTGAAAAATAGGAATTTTCAAAAAAAAACTACAACATTCTTTTTATTACTGTGATGCCAAATATCGATGTCTCGCGTTTAAATTTTAAAAAAAGGTTGATAATGTAATAGTCTTTCGTATTCCATATCCAAAAATCGCTTACACAGGATAAGAGGGTCGAAAAAATTGAAAAATAGGAATTTTCCAAAAAAACTACAACATTCTTTTTATTACTGTGATGCCAAATATCGATGTCTCGCGTTTAAATTTTAAAGGAAGGTTGATAATGTAAATTTTAATTTTCATTTAAAGCCTATCCAAAAAGCGCAAAAAACCAACGTAATAAAAATGAATTCCTATTTTTTTGAGTTTACGCTTTTAATTACTTTGTAGACACACTCAATGTAGCGAAAGATTTCTTTCGGTTGGTCGAGTGCCAAAAATATGCCAAGTTGAATCGACTTTGTAGCGTGTTTATAAAAACAGGAGCATGGCCGTCCGAAAAAGAATATATGGTACCCAAGACTTGAAATTCATTGAAATAATTTAGAATGTTTTATCTGTTTGTACGATCTTATAATACTGTTTACATCGTTTATTACTTTTATTAAGTGCAGCCCGAATAAATTGAATACATTTTTTTGTTAAATGGGTGGTAACTGTCAAAGCGTTAGAGAATCTTACAACGAGGTTTGCAAATTACATTCAGAAAGCCATTTCTAATGCGTTACGATCCACAGAACATACGGAGCCAGAATATTCGCATAAACGTCCACCATTCTCCATCAAAGGATACAAAACTACTGAACGTATAACAGTTAACAGTGACGTTGAATACGACATTCTCGCACGTGTACACATGGGAGCCGAATTAAGCAACGCATCGAAAATATTGTCCAGTCCTGGAAATCCTGAAACAATTACTTATGAAGAAACTACAAAAATCCTTGTGAAGAATTTCGACAAGAAACAAATATGCCGAAAGTATTAAATTTGCTGTCTTGGTATTGCGAAAAAGCAAGACCAAGACCGAGACCAAAAACATTCTTCGACTCGCAAGACCAAGATCAATACATGATGAACAAGAACAAGACTAATACCAAGACCGACTATGCAAGACCAAGACTAAATACGCAAGACTCAACCAAAAATTCTTTTTCACAGTAACTATATGAGATAAAATATTTGTAACAGCGTCAACATATGCTTTTCTTGGAACAATATAAGTTGGCATGTCGAATTGTCAGTTTTCTTTACTAGATTTTAACGATATACATGAAAAAACAAAGAAATCACTGTTTAAAAAAAGGATCTACAAAAATGTTCTAAGTCTTTGTCCCAATGCCTGGTTAAAATCCAAAGGAAAATTACTTATTTTTCAATATTTTCATTTTTCTCAAGGATTTTTTTTTTGCTAAAAGGTCAATTTATGCGTTGGAGAAGGGTAGGTTCTTAAGTTTTCATAAATATATTTTGAACTAAATAATCATTCTCTTGACAAGTTGTGACAAGCTCATATCGCGACGTACATGATAATAATGCCTTAATGAACTTTTTTTAATTCAAAGATAGTAAATTTAGGTTTAAAAATGCTTGTTGCATAAAAATAAAATGTTTACAAAATGTTTTGAAAGATGTTCGTTAAGAAATTATGGCAAGACCAAGACTAAAACCAAGACCAAACAAAATACAGCAAGACCAAGACCAAGACTGAATAAGCAAGACCAAGACCAAGACCGAGACTGTTCGAGTCTTGGTCTTGCTTTGCTCATCACTAATCGTATCGGAACAACCTGCAACGTACACAGCAGCATACGGAATTGCATAAGCATTAGAAGCTACACATGCCACGATCACAGATATAGGAACAAAACCAGGTTCGTCAATAAAACCTACACATTAATTAAGATACGCACCCCCTCAAGTTAAACGAGGACCAAAACAATAGAATTCTATCCTATCGAGACCAGGATTACCTGTTATGAATGTGGTGATTTTTACTTTAGAAATTAGTACATTCTCAAATACACAAGGCTTCAAGGAATTGGAGTAGTTCTGGTAAATTGTTTTCACAGTTCATCATACGCTTAAATTCTGTTCTTGATTATTTCTCAAAAACACAAGAGCTCAGATTTAGTCGAATAATTTTTGTGGTTGTTTTAGAGTACTTGATTTCATTTGCAATTAAACAAGAGCTCTTACAAAATAACGAGAGCGTATAGCTTGAGTTTAAGGGATATTTTCAGTTCCAAACTATTTTAGACATCAGCCTGGCTTTCAGACGCAATAAATATTCGGGCTGAGTTGGGGCACTCTTGAGGACAAAAATGTATTGCTAATAGTTCTGCTTGGAATATTGATGTCCGACTTCACCAACCAATCGGGCATGAGTGTTTTCCAGGGATGTTGATATCCTAGGGTAACCCCTATTCCTACTCCTTCGTTTGCTTTTGACCCATCAGTGTAGTAAGTGATGTATTTATTTGGGGTGTCATTCACTTAGACCTAAAATATCTATTGTGCCCCATTACTTCTTAGTTTCTGAGGAGGCCCCCAAAAGCAGAATATTTTTTTTGACAATCTAATTTTTATTTGTTTACATAATAATTTTGATTAATTTCAACAAAAAGCCTAAATGTTTTCTAAATTCATGGACCATTATGATTGATGTTTATATTAAAAACGCAATTATTGTATACTATGGCAGGTTGATTCGAAGTTGCTTGCTCTTGATTTAGAGATTCTTGGACTGTCTTTGCAGAAGTTGAAGCAGACCTCATTGCGTCAATTATATCCTGATGTTGTTGGAAACGCATTTGGTGTGGAATTTTCTTACCGAATACCACACGAGGTCAAATTAAATCCGGAAATTTTTTAACCTCTAGTGGTATTACTAGTGAAAATTGAATGATGATAAATAAAAAATATACATTTCGATACGGATATAACTTTTACAACTTATTATCTAGTTCAATATTATCACTGTCGATCTAATTCTAATTTAGTTTGAGCATCATGAATGTCATGTCATCATTCTAGTTGATATATAGATAACAAAACGGGTTTAACGTCTATATTTTTCCACAATAACGACGCCAAATTCATAAACCAAATTATATCCTGTGTTTTATTGATAATAATGCAGAATATTAAACCCCAGTTACGAACTAACTCTCTGTTAGAATATGCTGAGGATATTAATTTCGTTCTCAAGGCGGCGACATCTGCTAAAGGGTTTTCCAATAATATAAGGGCGGGTCAATGTGGAGGAAGTAGCGATTTCCTTATAGTATGGTTAATATATGTCGTTTTGTTGAATTTTAACTCAAAAATTTTGACCTAGGTGTGATTCGTGATTCGTAATTGTATCTAGACAATTTTTGAAAAACGTTGAAATCGTTACAAAAGATTTATTTGGAAAAACGACGGCTAGTCCTTTTATCCAATCATTATGTGAAAATCATTACAAAACGTTCTTGTTTTATTATTGTCACATCCTGTATATTGTACTTGAGCTATGGAAGAGCTAAGTTTTCTGTTTTTTTGTCATCGTGCCCCATTTTTAAATGTCTTCATTTTTATAGAGATTATTTCTTTCCTATTAATTTTGACTAATCGCTATCAAGAATTGGTATATCAAATATAAATTTTAAGTGGAAGAATTACTTAACAACTGTCAATTTAGCTGTGAGCAGTTTTTCTGGAAAAAAAAAACGAAAAAATTTCATGCAAGTTTGACAAGTTATTGTTCTTATTATTTTAATTTAAAAAAATGTTGTATTAAAATAAAATGTTTATAATCTTACCAAATATCCCTCGTGCATCTAATTTTTCCTGTGGAAAAATTAAATGCACTAGCAATATTACCCCCGATTATTTTGAAAAACAAACTAATATTTTTTTGTAAACTTGTCTTTCTTACGTTCAGTTTTCTAAAAATAATGAGTGTCTTATTGGATTAATAATCAAGGTTTTTTTTATATAGATGGTCGTAAAAATACACCTCTGGAAATATGATTAGTGACCCATTTAGTGAGCCCGAGGCAAACTAATTTTAATCATTTTTTGCTAGGACGAGAAAGGGGATTTTAGGAGACAGATATTTGAAATTATACAAACAAACGTCACTAATTAGATTTAAGTACAGAAAATGAAGCATATTGGCTCGCAATTTTTTCGTATCTACTTGAAATTTTCAAAGAAGGTGGGGGATAGCCTTAGGATCATTTTCTACATAACATTGAAACCTTGGAGGATACAAAATTTTAATTACATTTTAGCTACAGAAATCGATGGAAAAAGGAGGAATCTTACATTTTTTTAGTGATGAGCAAATGCAAGACCAAGACCAAGACCCGGTTAGTCTTGGTCTTGTTCTTGCATACAAGGTCTTGTTCTTGCATACAAGGTCTTGTTCTTGCATACAAGGTCTTGGTCTTGGGCTTGCAGTCAAATAAGCGGTCTTGGTCTTGCAGGGTCCAGTCTTGGTCTTGGTCTTGCACCAAGTTAAGTTATAGGATATGGTAGGATACATTAATAGAGCATAGTTTTCATGACAGTTGAAAAAAACTGCATACAGCTAAAGAATAAGAAAAACAACAAAATATAAAAATATTCCACCAAAAGTACCTATATGTATATGTAGGTTTTATTAATATACCCTATACATTTTGACCAGTTGAGCGGGAACACCCTGTATATGAAAATATACTTCGTTAAAACAAGCAGTTGTGGTCAGTATATGTTGGGGAGGAGGAGGGTTTAAAATGATCTGCTTATCTTTATTTTTCGGTTAAAATGTTTAAAAAACGCAAGACCGCAAGACTCTTGCAGGCTTAGTCTTGGTCTTGCAATTCTAAGTCTTGGTCTTGCATAAGTCTTGCACTGCTCGGTCTTGGTCTTGCAGCCTGAAGCTAGTCTTGGTCTTGGTCTTGCATTTTCTGCAAGACTTTTTCATTTATTAGACTGCCTATTTAAAAGAAAGAACATAGTTTCAACCTGTGGGTCGAAAAATAATAATAAACTGAATATATTTTAATTGATGAACAATAAAAAGACAAAACACTAATTTTATTATTCATCATGTTCAATATCAGTCTCATTTGAAGTGTTCTTAATATTATTTGCAGTCGTTAAGAATTAAGATACGCGTGATGATACATTTGAGAAATTGTTTTTTTATGAGCACATGTATCTTATCAAACTGATTGGACTAACAGGCCAGATTTCTATATACTAAAAATGCAAAATGGGTTAAAACAGTAATCCATCTAAATATTTTAATAATGCAAATTGACTAGAGGCAAAATATAGTTGTGCATGTAATAAAAGATGGATTAACTAACAAAATAGTAGAAAATAATAAGAACCAAAATAACTAATGCTAGCTTATTTAATATTAGAGTTAACTTATTTGACTATAGTAGGCCAATATATAATTTTATAGATTGAATAAATTAAATTATATATTTTTATGTCAATACTTCAAAATATAGGTATCCATTTTACACAGACTAAGTGATCAGAATGCTATAAAACCTAGACAGATCGATGCAGAAAAAAAGGGCTTTTTAGGCATGTTAATAACTAATGTTTCTTTGAGGTGGCGCGTTAGACCTTTTACCTTTACAGTGACGTTATATAATATCCCAAAGCATAAAACAATCATTATTTAACAATCCAAACCAAATTTCACCCATATTAGGCAATTTTATAATTTTTGATAATAAGGGGTAGTTTTCACCCTAAAAAACAAAAGGCGTACAACGACACGATATAGAAAGTTAACTAGAAGGTGAAATTTTTATGCAAATCGATGCTTGGCGAAAAAATTGCAAGGTTTTGCCATTTTTTGAGCTTCATTTCCTAACCTATTTCTTAACTTATTTTTTTGGTACATTCACGTGTCTACAGTTATATTGATATCTGTAGGAAACGTAGATTTATTCGGAAAAGGAAATTAGATACGATAATGTTATCATTTACCAAATTATATTGTCGATTATAACAGCTAAGTAATTAATAAAATGTTTGTATTGTGAATATTATGTAATGAAGACTCGTAATAATCCTGAATTCAAAAGAACTCGTTATGAGAAATAAAAAGTAGATGTCAATCACTTAGGAAATTGAGCCTGGAGTCAAATGAATGCTGGGTAATGTGGAATCGGGGAAAAATATTAAGGTGACGTGGGTCTATGTAAGGCACCCTACCAAATTTTGCTTCTGGCCTCGGTGGCTAATACTGCTCCAACGAATCAATGTAAACTATATTGGGATAGATTCTTAAATGTTTTGGCTTCATTTTAGTCTATTTGGCCTGTATCTGGTGGACTTATGAGGCCCATCATGGCCCGAAAAAACTTGTCTGGCCATTAGGACCCGATTTTTTTATCATGGCGACACTTTACGTGTTAATAATTAGTTATTCTGCATAGTAGCACGTCTTTTTGCTCATATGTTAACGTTATAACTTTAACCCCCTCCCCCTATAGTCACCACTCCCAAATTTTTAAATGGAACATCCTATACACTGTGTTATTTATAAGATGCGACATATGGATTCCTGTACAAAACTAACTTTTTTACCAAATAACGTTTATAAAAAATAATTGGAAAGGTCGTTGGAAAATAAGTTCAAATGCACTTTTAATTTTCTATAATTCGCTCTGGTTTAATGAAAAAATGGATATTTATGTTTAAAAAAGTCGAACTACATATTCATACATTCGAACCGCCATACTTCAGGTTTAACTTTTAAATTTTTTGTGCACCTAACCGTGTAGCTATTTCCAGACGCTTAAAAGTATTCGAGACTCATATTTTCTTTTACAAACTTCGTATAATACTGAAAAAACTTGATATTTGATGACTGTATTCTATATTTCAGAACATGAAGAACTTTTCACGAAGAACAAGTTTTTTTGCTAAAATTGATAATAAAAAAAATTTCCATATGGTTCGAATTCAAGTGGACACAGTGTATATACGATATCAGAGTGCGGTTCAACTCTCTGATGTACTTCAAAAAAATTCATTAATCAATGTTTGTTTTACCATATTGTTGTAGATTTCCGAATTTTAGATACAAAAAAATATTGTTATTATTACGAGTACCCTCTCGAAATAATGAGTAAATAATCTCCTTAGACTTTTAAGAGTGTGCGGCGCAGTGGTTAGGTGATTGTGAGTTAAATTCCCAGAGACAATTTTGTAAAAATACTCTAGTTTTTTTTTTAGGAGCCGTCCCTTCGCCGGTACCACCTCAGCCTCCTGGGCTTATTGTGGATACTCCTAGTGTTCTGACTACATCCTATTCAGCCAATCTGTTCCCTGTATTAGCTCATACAGGTTCTTTGCTGGTTGGTTGTAGAAGTCTTCTGGGGTCATTTGGGTTCTGCCTTCTGTGGTCCAACGACTCACAGTTGCATAGTATATATGCAGAGCTGTTTTGGTATCCTTTTTGCATCTTCTGCATGTAAGGTCTCCGTTATACAGCCCTATTTTGTTTAGGTGCTCCTTTGTGGGAA
Source organism: Galerucella pusilla (assembly GCA_910591695.1). Classification (NCBI taxonomy): domain Eukaryota; kingdom Metazoa; phylum Arthropoda; class Insecta; order Coleoptera; family Chrysomelidae; genus Galerucella; species Galerucella pusilla. The sequence continues at coordinate 27,265 of CAJUYI010002422.1, forward strand.
AGTGTCCCGTAAGTAGCCCCGTTATGGTGCGTAGTTTGTTCCTGCTCATTGAGAGCAGTTCTTTCGCTACTTTTTTTGATGGTTCTTTTATGAATTTCTTCCCATGTATTAGCCTGGTCGTATTCTTCCAGTGTTTATTGTGTTGTTCTTTCAACCACCCTTTTAACCATGACCTCGTTAAGCATCTGGGGATGCCCACAGCAGGTTCGGGTCCGTTCATCAGTTGGCGAACCTACTCTTGCGAGTTCGTCAGCTTTTTCATTACCTGCGATTCCTTTATGACCTGGGATCCACTCCAGTGTTACACTGTTCCCAGTCGCCGGTCTTCTAAGTTCTTCGCCGCATTCCCATACTAGCCGAGATGTCATAGCTCTGAAGTGCTTTAAGGGCAGCTTGACTGTCACTGTAGATCCTGATCTGCCTGTTGTTGTAGGCTCTCATATTATTTGCCCTTGCACATGCAAGTATTGCATAGACCTCTGCTTGAAATACAGAAGCGTATTTGCCAAGCGAGACGATCCCTTCATATTTGCTCGTCTTGCTGTATATGCCCGCTCCGGTGCCGAGTTCATTTTTTGATCCTTCTGTATACCAGATCAGTTCATTCGCTCTACTAAGTGGTGGTGTGTTCTCTTCCTCAAGCTCCTTTCGATCTTTGAGGACAATCTCGAAGTTCTTGCGAAAGATATATCTGGTGGTCATGTGGTCTGTTGGCATTTTGAAAATGTCATCATCCACATGCCTTTTCTCTGTGTGTCTTCTCCCATGTGCCACGTCATAGTCTGATGCTTTTTCCAGTCGGGTTAGTGCTGCCCTTGCTTCGCACATTATGACACAATGTAGCGGAGGAAGGTCTAGCATTGTCTCCAGCGCCGCTGTAGGAGTAGTCCTCATTGCCCCTGTAATGCCAATGCATGCAAGTCTTTGGACCTTGCTTAGTTTTAGCATAGCAGAGGATTGTCTGATCTTTGGCCACCATACCAGAGATGCATATGTGATCCTGGGAATGACAACCATTTTGTACAGCCAGTGTACCATGCTGGGTCTAAGTCCCCATCTAGTGCCATGAAGGTTAAGCCTGGGTATAGGATAACCCCAAGATATTTTACTTCATCCGACAATCGTATTGGTTCACCTTGAAGCGTCAGAGGGCCAAGTCCTTCCCTTTTCCTCCTTCTGGTGAACGCAATTATCTGTGTTTTCGAAGGACTAATACGTAGCCCCTTCTTTTACAGTTCAGCCTGTTACTACATTTAAAGCCATCTGGAGTCTGTCTCTGGTTGTACTGTTGTATTTACCTTGGGATAGAATTACCAGGTCGTCTACTGTGGTATCAATCGAAAATTTGATGATTTACGTCTTCGATAGGAACAAAAATAATTCCGTGGTTCAGTTTCGGTTTAATTGGAAACATTTAAAAGAAATATTACACCCTAGAGATACATTCAATTTGCTTGATAATAACTTTTAAAGAGCTTTATATCTTCTACCAGCTTCACTTAACGCTATCCGTATCGCATTTTTATTTTCGATTTCTTTCACCAAAGAGGAAACCTCGAAAACAATTAACCGATAATTGATTTTTATCGACAATCAGGATGTAAACAAATAATGTTTTATTGTAAAAATCAACCGTTTCACCTTGAACAAATATTAAAAATAAACCCACATGGTTGAATGACTCACCATATTCTTAGTTTATTTAAAGATTTTTTTTTCTGTTTTGTTTTTTGAATTATGCTAATATTATTTGATTAAAGATACAGTAGAGCTTTAGGCCAAGCTACGGAGCATGCGAATATAGTAATTTTTGACAAAAAATGATGCCATCATATAAAAGACATTGCGTAGTATCATGTATCATTTTGATGTTTTGGACACGCAAATGTTGTTCAGTCATTTGTTATGAAACGAAAAATACTCATTTTTTTAGTCTTTTTTCATATAGCGTGAAACGTACTGAAGCAATCTCAATGGCAAGGATTAATTGTAGATAATTATCTTCTCAAAAATCTAAGAAAGTTACATATATTTTGATTTAAAAGAGTAAAACCTCTGGTGGAAATCTTTTCCATTTCACGAGAACTTTCGACCTAACTTCCCCGGACTACTATTGGAGAAGAAGAATGTAGATTCTATGGAATGGAAGAAGACATATTTGGGAAATACATAGCGCTACAGAATTCCAGCGCTCTATACTTGGTTAAGAGTAAGGCACAACTAAACTGAAAGCTGAGAGTCAGTAGAAAAAAGTGGACAGAATAGATTTTTTTAGTAAATGTTTCTCCATCATCACTTTTTTGTGGCAATTCAACACAAGAAAATCCCAAAGATATTTAGAATAATATTGTAAAAATTGAATAGATGAGGCTTTTAGTTGATGTAGATCCATGCCAAATGATGAAATAAAACAATTTAACTTGTTATAATCTACATTATGTATTGTATGTAATATTGTATCACTCTGTACATATTTCATATTTAAATATCATGATTGCTTTTCGAGCTGGACTGTTTATATGCATGCGGAAATCTGCATTTTCCGGCATTGTATATACAGAACACCTAATTTTTGTATGCAAATCAGCAAATTTATTTTCCATGTTCAACGCGTAAAAATGCGGTTTTTAAGGGGGTTAACATAAGAATCGTTTGTTAGAAAATGCGATAAAGGAAAGGGGAAAAACCTTCCTTTCGCATCGAATTTCAAATCGAATTCGTATGTACAAGAATACGATCTATAACGTATGCTTCCATTTTTTTTTCTTGGAGACTAGTTATAAGAAGCACAAACTTTTTGTGTAGAGTTCATATAATAACCTTTTTGGATCGATTGTTAATGTCCCAATTGGTAATGTCCCAATTGTACAAAATTTGGTGTAAACCTATTTTGGGATACGTAGATATGATATTTGCAATGTTGCCAGATTTGTCGTTTATCTTATATTATTAGTAACTTTGGTTTTTCAAATTCATCACCCTGCATTTTAAGTCATTATAAGAATCTCCTGTTCAATACGAGTTCAACCATTTGAAAAACTTAAGATTTTATTTAGAATAAAAAGTCTTGAATACATAAAACAGTGCCAAATATGTAGATTTAAAGAAATTTTAATGTAGAATGCTGTGATTTTGTTAATTGGGCCATTCTTTATCGAAGGAAACTGGACGTCAGATAAATATGAACTTCTACTTAGAACTGAGAAACTTGATTGGAGCCAATTTTAATCAGATATGATTTCAGCAAGCGGAGATCCAGCTCATTTTGGTGTAAATGTTCGGCGTTTTTTAAATGAGATATTTCTCGGACAATGAATTAGTGGACGAGGTAGAATCCTTTTCATTGGAGACACTTGAAAAATTCAGTTTACAAGTAGGCGTTGCCAGATCTATGTTTTATACATGTGTTACAGATGGTTGAACTCGTATTAAATAGGAGATTCCAATAATGACTGAAAATACAGGGTGATAAATTTGAAAAACCCAAGTTACTAATAATATAAGATAAACGGAAAATCTGGCAACATTGCAAATATCAAATCTAGAGTCGACGTATCCCAAAATAGGTGTACCTACCCCAAATTTTGTACGAGATACGTTTCCCAGACTTTTGGGCCACTTTGTATTTAAATACATTTGTGTGCTTACTAATATATTATCAGTTTTGTTACTCGTAGAATTTTAACTAAACAGTTGACTCTAGAATAAAAAAAGTTGAGCCAATAGTTATAAAAAATTTAGTGCCATTTTATTATTTCTTTGATTTATTAGATTATTTATTTTATACACAAAATGCACTGTGTCTGTCACCCACAAGTGCTAAGTATGTCAAAACACTCCCTCATAAATGATTTAGATCAATGACAAGGTAAAACAGGACGTATCACGTGGCTCAAGCACTCCACTTCAGTGATTCTGGATTCGTGAATCAAGTGTACGGCTCAAGCACTCCGCCTGTCATATTTTTCACAATACACGCTAAGCATGAGTTTGAGAATAAGAGACTCAAGCACTTCAATTATTTAACGTTATTGTTATCATAGATTTATGGAATAGCGCTGTGAGTAAACTCACCTTATTTCCAAGATGATTCGAAACACTAAAAACAGTTTCTTATGCCGTCTTAGTCTGGAATCTGGAGATGAAGAAACAGCCGAGCATATACTTTATGTTTTCAGTTGTAGATGCCTTTTTTTCAATATTTCTGGTTACTACCAAAAGATCTTTTTCATTTTACACGAGAGTAATTAAATTTTTTCCATTGTTTCACAAAACATATTTCTTTCGTATTTATTATTACGAAACAAGTTTTTTAATAGCTAACGTGGGCTTACGTTATTGCTATACCTCGAAAGTTTCATTGTTAAAAGCGAAACAATACTCTCGACCATTATTCCCCCGATGAGTCCCGCAGAATAAAAAACCATTCCAAATAAAAGTAGTGCACGTAGTCAACGTCCGGCATATTTTTAATTCATCACGGTGGTAAATGCAACAATATTGAATTTCGATTATTGCTAGTAGGTCGGGCTTGATTTTTTTGAAAGTTATCGAAAATCTTATCGCGACATACGATTTACACAAGCACGTCAAGGAAAATATGAGAAAAACTACTTGAAAGAGAGATAGAGAGTAATATTTGGGCGCAGTCAGCGATGGTTGTGTATTCAGTACCCCCTATTCTAACCGCTGTTGCCAAATGTGCTTATCTGTGAAAGTTATTCCCAATTTTTGTCGGCAACATGTTGAATACCAATAATTAATTCTTTTTTTAATTTCTTGGGAAATTAAACCACAATATTTTT
>CAJUYI010002423.1:0-32059 GCA_910591695.1 Galerucella pusilla
CTTCAATCTATTGTAAGAAAAAATATTGATTATTAATGTAGGTATATTCAACACAAACATGAATTAATATTCTGGTTTGTTTCAGGTGCTAGCTTCAAACGGAAACAAAGACAACTGGATAAAGTTAAATACGTTAATAACAAACATAAACCTATTACAGATGAAATCGCAGCAACAGGCAAGGATACCAGGAAATTGAACAGATATCTATTGAAATCCGAATTATATACATATACTCCTCAAGATTTTAAATATGATAATAAGCACTACAAGTACATTAAATACACAAAGCACAATAAAGTAAGTCTATTATTGTTTTTTTAAAACAATTCTGATATAAAACAGTGTAATCGAAATAATTTTAATAATATGAAAGTTAATACCTACATCAAAAATTATGTTTTCCAGCTCTTCTATTCAGCTTGATAGCACATACACTTCATTGATTTGAAAAAATGTTACTACCCGTAATATCCATATTTTCTATACCAAATTTTATAATAATATTCTCATCAACACGCTAATTTATTACAATTTGAGGCATAAAATACTCTATTTTATGTATTTGAGTTATGGTAGAAAATGTCAAAAATTCCCGCTTTTCGAAGCGTCAAATGTCAAGACCACAGATAACCTACTGATTAGAGCATTAGAACTACCAGCGAGATATTCTCAGAATAACTGTACATATTATTTTTGTTGTTTTTGTTTTGGAAGCCGTTCTGATGCCGAGAGTACTGCAGCCTATTGGCTTATTGTACTCTACTCCCACATTTAGTCCACCCATCCAGTTATCCCCGTACCGTCGAGTAGACGATATAGGTCCATTGGATGTGTGCCATATACTTCAGGTGACACATATTGGCTTCTCCGAAGATTGTTTGTCTCCTCGAGTCCAATGCCTCACAGTCAGATAAGATATGGGTTATGGTCTCGGTCTCCATGCCACAAAGTCTGCAGCTTTGGTCCCCGTTATATAACCCTATTTTATGCAGATGATCTTTTACCGGGGCATAACCCGTTTGATAACCTGTAATAATTCTTAGCTTATTCCTACTGATATGTAGTAGCTCTTCGGCCCGTTTTACACATGTGTCACCTAGGTTTTACTGTGTACCTGCTTTGGAGTGTTCCCCTACTGAAGTCTATGTTGGCTTTGTGTCCCGATACCCACACTAATCTTACTTCAATGTGGTCTGCTAGTTCATTTAGTTCTTTCTGGCATTCTCCTACCAGACTGGATGTTACCTTGCGGCTATTTAAAGCTGCAAGGGCTGCCTGGCTGTCAGTTAGTATGTTTATCCTATGTTTCTTAATTCTGTTAAATTCTAGGATAGTATAAATTTCTGCCTGAAATAGAGAGGTATGTTCTTCTAGTGAGAAGGAGCATCTCGTGTTTTTCATTTCACTATACACCCCTGCTCGTGTCCCTTCCCCAGTCTGTATACCAGGTCTCGGGGAAACTTCAGTCTGCTTGGTTCTTGCCAGTCCTTTCTGTGAGGTATTTCTACCTCATATTTAGGACTAGGGAGAAGTTTAGTGGCCATATAGTCTGTTTTCATATCTAAAATGGCTCCACTTATGATGTCCTTAATGGATATGTGTCCTGATCTAACTATTTTGTTGCTCAGGTTACTTTGCTGCCTAAATAGTCATCACGAAATCACGAATCGTAATGGAGGAAGGCCAAGTAAGGCTTCTAGTGCTGCCGTTGGCGTGCTTCTCATGCACCCTGCAATACTGAGACAAAAGCAAGTCTTTGCACCTTGCCTAGTCTCATCATTGCGTTCTTTTGTGTCGTCTTTGTCCACCAGACCAAAGACGCATATATGTTATTATGGGTTCAACCACTACACTGTATATCCAGTGTATCATTCGCGGACCCAGCCCCCATGTTTTCCCACAAGTTCGTTTTACCATCATTAATGTGGTTAATGTGGTAATGTTAATCTAGAGTCAATAATCACCCCGAGATATTTAACATCCATAACCATTGGAATCTCCGTACCTTGAAGGAATAGTGGTGCCAATCCCACCAGGTCCCTTCTTTTGGGTACTATGTTTGATTTGGTGGGACTTATATTTAAACCCACCTCTTCCGTCCATTTTGTTACTATGTTCAGAGCATGTTGCATGCGCTCTCAGACCGTAGTATTGAATTTGCCTTGTGATATGATGACCAGATCGTCCGCATATCCTAAGACAGTAGGTATGGTGTTCCTTTTTGAGTCTCCTTATCAGTCCGTCCATTACAAGGTTCCATATTAGAGGAGACAGGACTCCTCTTTGAGGACACCCCCTTGAATCCCGGGCTGATAGTGCTTCACCCATCAAGGTTGAAAAGATCGTTCGGACTTTCAGCATGCAGTCTATCCATATGCAGCTTGTTTCGTCAATTTGCCCTAGTGATTACTTTGTGAGAGGTGTTATCAAAGGCATCCTCTATGTCAAGGAAGGCTGCTAATAATACTTCCTTATTTTCGAGAGCGTGCTCAATTCCTTGTACTAGGTGATGGAGTGCTGTATCTGTGGATACTCCAGGTCGATCGGTCTTTCTACCAACGATCCTTCTCTAATGTGCATGTCTATCAGTTTTTTCCAATGTCTTCGGTACAAATGACGCCAGACTTATGGGTCTCAGGGACTTTGCTTTATTGTCACCTGTTTTACCAGGTTTAGGAATAAAGACCACCCTAATATTTCTCCAGACCTTTGGTATGTACCCTAGTCCCATGCTTGCTCTAAGGATCGTACACAGTTTGCTGAGTATAATCAAGGCCGGTGGTGGGGAGGAAGCGGGCCGGGTTCCTAACTAAATAGAAATTAAACGCGAGTCGCCTGGTTGGGTTTTTGTGGCAATCAAGTCACGACATAATTGCATAACGTCCATTTGGGGGAGGGGGGGCCTGTAGGCGCTTACCCGGGGCCCGAAAATCCTAGCACCGGCACTGAGTATAATGCCATTTGCCTTTTTCAGCATAATTGGATAAATCCGGTCCGGATCTATTGTAGAACCGCCAGTTATGCCCGGTATAAAATATCGATGGAATAACTATACTAGGTCTGTTCTCACAAGCATCACAGACAGACTTTGACAATCCGGATTCGGCGCAAAGACGCTAAAGTGTTCTCGGGAGAACAGACCTACTGACTTCTATACTGGGCCCGTATTCCTAAGGGACTAGTGAGAATCTCACCAATGAGATAGATGTATTGCATGGTTGCCTAAAACATGAGAGTTTCAAATTTGTCGTATTTTTAAAGGCAATAGTGAGATCTGCAATATCACCGGACGAAATCCAATACGCATGTTTCTAAGCTTCTCACCACTTTTGGCGAGATTCTCTATCGGTCCGAACCATGAGAGATTGAATCTCTCTCGTTTCAGGCAACCCGTAATTCATCAATCTCATTGGTTAGATTCTCACTAGTCCCTTAAGAATACGGGCCCTGGCATTGCAGAATCGGCCCTAAACGATGTATGTTTAGTTGCCTATACTAAAGTTAAGAGTACTACATTTAACGTTTTATAATAATACATCATAATGTTGTAGTGAATAAATTTTGTTTTAGGACAGCATGGCGTATACTGAAGATAAAGAAAGACTACGGGGCTACAACGAAATATTGGATAATAAAATATACAACGGCCCCATCTCTGGCACTCCCATTTATTCTTCTAAACAATGCCCAATAAACGCCATAGAAGCAATGGGAGATAGACTGCTTGATTGGTTTTCTGTCGTTATGTCTGATGTAACGAAAAGAAGAAAGAGCAAAAATAAATCAAAAGGTAAAGCATTTTAGGATTATTTTGTGTCAAATTTGTACACAATTTGTGTTTTTTAGTGGTTTTTCCTCTAAACTGTAAAGCTGAAGTGAGATGGATGTTCCAACATTTAGACGTAAATGGAGATACTATATTGTCTTTAAAAGAACTATATGATTTAGAACACGATAAGAGTGAAGTTTGTCTCAAGCCTTTCCTACAACAATGTGACGACGATGGCGATCTTACAGTAAATTCATCCGAATGGTGTAAATGTTTTCAAAAAACGGAAAGACCCTGCATTGCCGTTAAACATAAAATTGCCGCAGATTCACAAAGTATGATTTAATATTTTCTATTCGGTTATTGAGAATGACATCTCAGTGATATTAAAACAATGTTTTTGCATTGAAATATTAATTTTTAGTTTTCTTTCTAGGCATGTTTGTACCAGATTGCGATAAGCAAGGATACTTTCAACCAATACAATGTCACAGTGCAATAGGAATGTGTTGGTGTGTTGATAAACATGGAGTAGAATTCGCCAATAGTCGAACTCGGGCGAAACCAAATTGTCGTAAGTAATTTTTTTCAAATACACTCACTGGATTGAATAATTACCTAAATGTATAAATATGGAGTCTAGCACATGTTCTGAATTAGAAGAAAATTTGGTGTACCTCATTTCATACAGAGTAACACTGTTTCGAACTTTAATGTTTTTCAAACAAAGAATTAAACGAATAAGCTCCCTCCAGGATATATAAAAACCACTTACCCACAATTATTGACACGAGTTATTGGTAGAAAGGCGGCAGAACTAGGTTGTTCGTTCCACACACCGCCATTAACACATCCACACTGGCTAGCACTAGCACACACACACACGGTACACGGTTACTGCTTGTTGCTCTGCGCATGCGACGCTACTGCTCAGGAACGACTGCGCAGCGAAAATGACGGACGTATCCGCTAAGTGGCACATAATTAAGGGGGGAGTGTTTGACGCGCGAGATTTAAAATATTTATTTTACTTTTTTATTTTATTTTACTTTAAAACCACGTTACTTATGTTGATAGTGAAGACTAAGTTTAGGGTTAAGTAGAATCTAAGTTCAGGGACCCGGCCGAAATGAAACTGACGGCCCGGTACGGTTTCCGATAGGTTTAGGAATTGGAATTGATAAAAATTTGTTTTGATTGTTGTAGAATCCAAAGAAGACGATTACAACACAAAATATTCATCACAAGTTATTTCAAACAACGTTTTAAATTCGGGTGATGACGAAGAGGACGATACAGATCAAGACATTGAAGGTAGCGCTGATCATCCGCCAGATTACTAGAATACCGTAAACATTGTAGAGATAGAACAATAATAATAATAATAATACGCATTAATAAGCATCTTAAAGTAATTTCCGGTTATGACTTTGTATGCCTTAGATTAAATATTTCATATAAAGGACGCCAAAACATTACAAAAAGTTGCTTAACTCTTCTTATTTCGTTTTTATTATTTCTGGAATTGAAATTTCAATAATATGTATTGTAGTTCTCGAGAAACCCACTTGAAATTTTTTTGTTATGTAGTAATAATCATTACATCACTCCAAATATTGTACAGAAGCTTTATTTGTATTTTCACAGATATATATTTGAAAATATTACGCAATTTTCCGATTTCAACATTACATATAGAAACTGATTAGAAAAAGATAATGTAAAGTACGATATTGAACCAGAATTCCTAGTTTGAGGCATTACATTGAGTAACTACACAGCGAGGGCTAGAACGTTTGACGCTGGAACTGTAGTATGGGGATATTGTTTTGACGGGGTGTAAATGAGATTTGAATAGAATGTAGAAATGCAGTGCTTACTGCTGAAGATAAACACGACCTTGAGACAGTCAATGACACGAGACCCTATAGAATTCTACTATAGACTTGCTACATGATTTATCGAGAGTATAGCTTGACCAGTGTATAAACCGTTCTCCATGCCGTTTGAGATAACTGGACTATGTTGCCAAGTACTTGAAATAGAAATGAATAAAGTGTTGCCTATATGTTAACATTTACTTGTAACACGACATATTCGAGAAACTGTGGCATATTATACTGAATGTATCTTTCTAGAAATTTTGGTACCGAGTGTAACAGAGTGTTGGAACGAGAATATAAATAATAAAAAAATCAATTTTGTCCATTTCTATAGCCCGCTATATTTGTAATTTAGACCAAAACATGCTTTGTGCAATGTGTATCAGTTAATATGATATACAGGGTGATAGAGGGACTAAAAATGATGATAATACTTCATATAAGGTTTCTACCTTACTATAAGGCCAGCAAGTGTGCATTCATGGTGTTTATAAGCAGTAAAATTTTGATTTATTTCCAATAATTGATAATACTTGTGAATAAAAAATAATTTTAATTTGCAAGTTTAGAAGCCCACAAATTAGTAAGGCAAAAACATGTCTTAGCCTCACTAACATCTCCCAAGTTTTTAATAATAATTCCTCAGACACTCTGTATATCTGTACTTTTAAAATGCTTCATGCATCGATGGCTAATGAATGAAGAAAAAAATTGTTGTTACGCCTGTAACTACTGTCATATATGTATCTATTAATTGGAAATTAACTAAATGAGAATTGTATCAGGGATGTGTGTATGCTAGTAAGTCATATTATTATTATAGCTGAATAACGTCGTAGTAAATGCGGAGGTCACTGCTATATGTATTTTCACTAGAGAAAATTTCGAAATATGTGCAAAATTTCATAGAATGATTTATTCATGTCATGTAGGAAATATTAGTTCAAACATTGATGTATATATAAATGTATGTTATATCAATATCTACGTTTTTAAGTTATATTTCAATTTAATTCAGTTATATAAAAGGTTGGGATGAAATGTGTAACAATCAGCATCACCTTTATTTTATAGCTGGATACTTTTTCTTCTGTAACAGAAACATATACCAAACCAAACTTAAAAATATAAAGTAATGATTTTACATTTCAAATATATTCATATAGTTTCACATTTTATCACAACCCTGTATACTATTACTGTACTATTCCAAAATTTTGTTGTATTTAGTGAGTCAGTTACATTTAATGTACGTCATTTATTAAATAAATTTGTCAGATTGACATGTCTTTTCTTAGAATGATGTTTTAATTGGATCTACCCTTCAATCACTTTGATTGAAGCCAACAAATCAATAGAGATACCCCACTGAAATGGGAGCAAACACATTTCTTTATCAACAACTCCCACTTATAACATACTTCAATTATTTTGTTTTCAATATTAAAAGGCTATGCTGGGAATTTTGGAACCATTTGTGACACTTGACACTGAACAATGTTTACACTACACTGTTTTATGAAATTAGTTGTAATACCAAATATGTTGTTTTATTCTAGCATGGGATGTTACTTTGTTTGAGAAACACTTTGATTTTTAGTTTTTAATAAAAAAATTCAATAAGTATATAAAATTTTTGTTAAATATTTCATAAATTGTAACAGAAACTGATATTCGAACACACTCTAAATATTAGCTAAACTTCAAATGAGTCTGCTTCTTTTAATGCCAGTGCCTCAATGTTGTAAAATGCAGCATGTAGAGTTATGACTACTATAGAAGCAACCAACACACCAAACATTGCTGCGTGGACACCTACTATGTAATAGATTGGTAAAGAAAATAATGCTAGAAGTAAATACTGTTGAGGTAACGTTAATTCTTTTCCAAGTAGATTAAGCTGTGTTTCTTTTTGTCGTTTATTTAAACGATAACCAACATACACTGTCCCAGCGATGGCAATTAATATAAGGGGCGATGTTATTCTGAAATAAAGAGTAGTATAGTGAATTATCTTACCCAAAGGTAATGTCCAAGTAGTGAGTAATTTGAATAAATGATTACATAGCACTTACAAGAAGTATGCTATAAGTCCTAAGACTACAAATAAATAATTAGCTTGAAAGTATTCAATATTTTTCACAATTCTTCTACCAAGTCTTGGAACAGAAAGAGGTATTTTAAAATTTGAAGTCTGTATAAAAACTAACCAAGGTCTGACACTTTGTTTTTGATGACTTATCCATTCTGCGGGGTCTGGTATTTCAGTAGGAATTTTCAAATATCTAAAACATAAATTAAAAAATAAAAGGAAGCTTATATAAGGCCACTAAATATCCCACTCACTATGAGTAGGGTATTTTGTGATAAGAATAATAATATCAATTCGTTTGAAAAATTAATAAGTACTACCAAAGTAAAATTACTGTTTAAATATTATATATATATACATCATAATATGTTTCAAATATCTACTTAAGACATTTTTAAAAGGGCGCAGAAAATTGTATACGTATTTAAAATGTCCAAGTTTCGTATTCAATTATTTACATACTTTGAAATACCATCTTGTTGATGAATTGAGCTAGGTTCCATTTCCCCAGATATATCAAGTGCAATGTCAGTCATTTTTTACTTTTTTTTATTGTTAATTTAGTTTAGTTATTTACAAATTATACAACGTGACACTTTTGACGACTTTTGTTATGTCAGTTATGTGCCCAGTGTGCCCTCTTCTTCTTGTCCTAACAATACTTTTGAACGTCTCGTACTAACCATAGAACTACATATTACAAAAAAAACTCCGTAGTCTTGTCACAGAATTAACACAGTTAAGGAGGAATCATGCAAGCAAAAAAAATTAAATTAAAAAAAACATAAAGCCGTGAAGTGTAATGTAGATGTTCAATGTTCATGCGAACTCGTTTGTTTATTTCTGTTACACTGGGTTATTACTTGTTGAGTCACCCTCGTAGAGAATTTGTCATTTGTCATCCTCCCGTGTGACGCGCCACATAACCTAAAAATTTGTTGTTGTCTTTAGACTTTGACAGAAAGCCATAGTGACCATACTAAATAGGCAAACTAAATATTAACAGAAGATCAATCTCTGATACCTAGTGACTAGTTAGAATCTCCGTAAAAAGAAATTTTTATAAGTATTGAATACCTACATATTTTGCTACAATTTAATTTTTATTCTTAAACATCTGGACATCATTTTGACTTCAAGACAATCCTTTACCTTATTATTAACCCTAAAGTAAGCTGGTATATTTATTCTAAAAATAACAATATAACTATTAATCTACTTAAATTGACAAAGTACCGTATTATGAAATTATTGCATAATTTAATATTTAATGCCTATGACCAATTTCTGAAGTAATAGGGATATGTTTACTAAGTATTCTATAAAATACACAAAATGTGTAATTAAATATTCAAATATTTTAGCAATGAATAATAACAACTTTGAACGAGATTGTACAAACCAGTGTAAGTCAGTTATCCATGGAGACATAATTACAGATGCCATATCGAAAAGAAGTATTAGCGATACTGACCTCTGTTCATTCCTCAATTTTACTTGTAGCCGATGTGAGTCAGTTGGAGACTCCTCTGGTAGAACTGCCTTGCATGTAGCAGCTTCCTGTGGTAGACTTAATCTTGTGAGGTGGCTTATTTCTAACAGACATTCAGATATTCATGCCAAAGATAGAGAATCAGGTTATACTGCCTTACATAGAAGTATTTTTTATGGAAAAATTGATGTAGCAGTAGAATTAATAAAATTAGGTAAGTTAAATATTTTGCTTGCAAAAATTAAGTAGATACTACAACTACAGAAACAAGTTGCTACAATTTTTTTGTACTGCATTTAGCACAAAGACTCATTTTCTGTGTGGTTAGCAAGTTGCATGTGAAGTAACAGAAATTGATTGATAATTGAAGAAAATATAACAATTATTCATCTAAGAACGAGTCTAAGAATGAAGTTTTTGGTGTACAAATTATTATTATTGATAGTTGTTTTTAGGTGCAAATTACAGTGATATAGATTTAGATTGCCTTACATATTTAGAACATGCTATGAAAGATGGTCTTAAACCAGAAAAAGGGACCAAGGGAGGGGAAATTTATTCTTGGGGCTCCAATAACAACAATTTACTGGGGCACCAACAAGCCAAACAAAGTCCTGATTTACTTGATGCATTCCATCGAGAATATCCTGGGGAATATGTTCAACAAATATGTATAGCTAAATTTCATAGTACAATTGTTACTGTTTCAGGTAAGTACTTTTTTGTAAATAAAAATATTTATTCCATGGAATAAGTTACATGTTATTTGTAGGTAAGGCTTTAACTTGTGGCCATGGACAGGGTGGTAGACTTGGTCTAGGAAATGAAAAATCTGTAGTTTCACCTCAAACTGTTAAATTCTCTGGTCTCCAAAAAGGTGAAATTATAACATGCACTCAGGCCAGCATTTCCAGAGATCACAGTATGTTCCTGTGTTCTGACGGCAATGTAAACATCAACTTACTCTCATGTAAACCATATTTGTTTATTAATCTACATTTTAGATATATACATGTGGTTTAAATACCTACCAAGTTCTTGGACAAGAACCTTCACCTGAAAAAACATTGGTCCCTAAACAAATTAAGCATTTGTCCAAAGAAATACAAGGTGTTTGTGCTAGTCAATACCATTCAGTAGCTTGGGGTCCTAATGCTTTGTATACTTGGGGCTTAAATGCAGGTCAATTGGGAGTAAAAGTTAATGAACAGTACAAAAATCAATTCATTATTACTCCTAAATTAGTTTCAATTGGTAATAACATTACCATAATAGATGTCGCTAGCAGTAATGGAGCTATAGCAGTGTGTACTACAAACGGAGATATCTATGTTATCCATGAGTATCTTACAAGAAAAATTGCTTCTAGGTAATATGACTTTTCATTTTTTACTCTAGTAATAATCTTTTTTTATTATTTATAAGTTATTGTTCTAGGCAATTAAATTTTGTGCAAGTTAGTATAATTGGTGGGAACTTGGACCCATCTATGCTAAATAATGAATTGTCTAAAGAATTCAACAGCGAATTAAAAGTAGCTGTACTTACAAATACAGGAAATGTTTTGCTGTGGCAAGGTTCAGATCAACAGCTTTGTGGGTGTATTTATTCAATAAACAGAGCTATAGTAATGAAACAGATTAGCTTGAATCTCAATGAAATTTTGTTGGTGTCCAAAGATGGTAAGTTAGTTAGTTAGAGCATGTGGAAAATTTCAAGGACACAGTTTTAGCAGAATTGCAAGAATCTTTTACTGTTGATGTACCATAGTGCCAAAGATTACAGAATAAAAATATAAGATGTTTCACTCCAGGGCGGTTTGATTCAAGTTGCTGTCCCAAACGGACGCCGCTCTCATAAATTATGTTTACGACTCGCTTTTGTTGTCAATAACGAGACCGGTAGATACCAGAGAAGTTCGAAAAGCTTATTTTATTTTAAGCTATACAGGGGTAATTAGAGAAATATATATTTAAATTAATAGGATTCTTTATCACAAAGGTTTATTTTTAAATGTTAATTATTTCGAAAAATGATCGGGATATGAATTTGAAAAGGTAAGAAAAAAATAAACTTGAATTTTTAAATTGAATCAATTCACAGTATTTATCCAGCATCTTGGTAATTTTGTGATACTTATTGATAATCTAGCAGATATTTATCACAAATTCAATTAAATATACTCATCAGCCACCAGAATAATAGGGCCACTAAATCTTAAATTTTGATATTTAAATAACGCGTGATTTTTGGATCGACAGGGTTAAAACCGTAAAAAGAGAAGCAGCTGCAGGATACCTTTATTAAAAATTTTTATAAATATTGTAAAATACCAAGTTTGGAGTTTGGTTTATGTGTTAAATTTAATCTATTGTCTTTCAAATCTTTCAATATACATTTGAGAGTAAAATATATACGGACTCTGGTATAGAGACTGGCATAATATTTGAAAGGAAATTTATTACATGGATGATGATAAATAATATAATAATAATAATATAATAACTTTATTCACTAGATAAATAAATACAAAAATGATGATGATGAAAAGAAAATTTAGTAAATTCGTTCAAAAGAATTTTTGTGTTTTCTTGCTTAATGTACTTGTTTATATAATATCCTTATTATAAAAATAAATCTGTAATTTTGTATTAGCAAATATCACAAAATATTTAGTGTTTAAGCTTTCTTATTAAAGTGAAAAATATTAATATGATTTTTAGCTCATTTCAATAATTAATTAATAAATTTAAAAAATCTATACATAAATATAAAACACGAACAGCCAATAAACACCGTTCTAGAATAACAGCGCTCGACGGGCGACGTCCCATATAATATGCCAAATTAAATGCAAGTAAGGACGAAGTGACGTACTGTACCATCCAAGTCACCAGCGGCATCGATGCTCTATGCTATAAATTCGAACGAGTGAAACATCTTATATTTTTATTCTGTAATCTTTGATAGTGCTGTGAAACTGTCAGTCAATAAGGTTTGTTATAGGTGAAGCATTTAAAGGTTTTATTAAACCTAGAAAGAAGAAAGTAACAAATTCAGTTGAAAAAAGTCAAAAAACCCAAAAAAGCGCTTTTCACAAGTTTTTAGAAAGGGAAGATTGCATTGTAGTTTCGTTACAAAAAATTAATAAAATCCATCGAGCAATTTCTATTATTAGTGATTTGAAAGGAAGAGATTATTCAGTTATTCAGGTAAATTTACACTAAGCTGCATAAAAAACTTGAGTTTTATACATAAATACCAACTTAAGTGAGCTTCAATTGAAATCAAACTGTGACTTTATAATTACTTTTGTTTTCAGGCTTCTCCTTATAAAAATTATATTTTCCCAAATAGTGAAATGTCGGAAATGAAAGAAAACTTCAAAACCCTTCTCTCTGAAACTGATGAATATGACACCATTCATGACATAGTATTTAAAATAAACGGAAAAGGTTTTGCAGCTCATAAATATATCGTAGCTAATTCTAGTTCATATTTGGAAAAGTTGATGGAAAAACAAACTCACCTTGATTTAAATAACGTTAACGTTGATGTATTCCAGCAACTGATGATGTTTCTTTACACCGGTGAATGTGAACTGACTAGATGTGGAGAATTAAAAAATGAATCGTTAAGAAAATTATGCCATTTTAAAGAAAAAAGTAAAGAAAGTGAAGTAATTGAACTGAACGAAGTAAATACTAGTATATCCGCTTTTGAATATTACAAAAAGAATGATGTTAAAACCAAGAACAATGGTTCGGGCAATAAAAACAAAGATTCTAAAAATCCAGTGAGATTGTTACATGAAATGGCTAAAAAATTTGAATGTACACGTTTACAAGAACTTCTGAGTAATTTGGAAATGGATAAATTTGTAATTTATACCAAAAATGATACTGTTAATAAATCACCTACTCAAATTCAGTTTGATAGATTGAAATTTTCCAGCTTCTACGACGTGACTGTCAAATGTAAAGACAACCAAACTCTTCAAGCTCATAAATGTCTATTAGCCGCCAGATTGGAATACTTCAATAACATGTTTATGAGATGGAACGGGGTAAGATTTTATGCAACCAGTTTTACTAGAAAATTTTATTTTATTGACTAATTTTGCAAAAAAAAGTCCAGTGTAATTGTCTACATAAAATATCCCGTTTAAAAATTTGCGTTAAATCCAGGTTCTCATGGAAAATCTCAAAAAGCTTCAAATTATTTCCAAATATATTTTCGACAGATACGTTTTTACACTGCCAGGGACACATAGTGACGATTGACCGTGTGCCACCTATTTACAATCATTGTGTGCGAATCAACGCCTCTCAGGCGGCCAACGTCATATTTTTGTTTGTTTATTAGGTTATGAAAATATTTTTGTTGTAAATACAATTAAAAAAGTAAAAAATAAACATGATTTATTAAGAATCAATATTATAAAAAAGAAATATATAAAAAAACTTTACATATTGTGATGAAAATCCTCTAAGGTTCTGCACTGATCCTTAACAAAACAAACTTCTCACACGGCTTACCAATCCACACTGACCGTATAAATCTCTCTGCCGTTCTATTAGAACTATACAAGAACGCCTCTCCGGCGGTCTCGGCGTTTTTATCGAACTCGACCGAATGCCCCTAGGGCGGTGCTGGCAGTTAATGTGTTAATATTGTTATTTTGAGTTAACCTACAAAATGTAAAAACGCTACGCTACTGATTTGAAGTCGAATGTCAATTTTACAATATTGACAACAAGTTCGAGCATACGACTGCAACTTCAGGTGGCTCCTTCTTACGTGAAACGGTGATTCACATTTTAGCCAACACCAGCAATTTTATTGTTTGCAAAATTATTCATAAACGCTTTGACCCGAATATTAAATCCAACATTATTTTTCAGAAAACTACATCAGAAGTGTCTATTCCTTTTCCTAAAAATACTGCAGAAGCTCTGTTAGAGTATCTTTACACCGATTCTCTTTCCAAGCTCAACTGCTTCGAAATAGACCATCTTTTTAACGTTCTCATACTAGCCGATCAACTATTCGTAACGAGATTGAAAGAACAATGTGAACTGCTTCTATCGGACCTATTAACATTAAAAAACGTCATTCAAATTTTATCATTTTCCGACATTTACAACGCCGAAAAATTGAAATACTGTTGTATGAGATTCATCATTGGTAACATATCCCCGTTATTGGAACTCAAAGCTTTCAACGATTTAGATGACGAGCTATTGAAGGAGCTCTCCGATTTTTATTTCGACCAGAAAAAAGAAATCCAATGCAGAGTGATAACTCCTTATTCCACTGCGATATCAGATGAGGCGATTGCTTCAATAGCTTGCACTTATCCTGTATCTATGACAGAAGAAGTAGATTTAACGACCGTTCGACCGGTACACAAGAAAAGATCTCGACAATATCGGAATTCTGAAAAAAATTTATCTGTATCCGAAAAAGATGTTAATAATGATAGTGTTATACAATTTCCCGACGAACCTGAACAGTTATTAGAAAGTAACAGTGGACATGTGGATTTGCCTAATAGATTGAAATCCATCAGTTTAGCTAGTAGTATAGTAAAAGAAGAAAAGGTGCTGGAAAATTATACTAGGCTTAATAATACTTCTGACCGATTTAGTCTCAGTGTTTCATTCGATGATTCTGTGGAATTTCCCGAATTGGGTAGTCCTACTTGTAACTTTATCAAAGCTTCTCCTCAAAAAAGTGAAAGTAAGATTCGTTTGGTAAAAATGTCTCAGAAGCAAAGGAAGAGATTGTCATCTGAGTCCAAGGTTGTTGAAAATCCACCTACTCCAGGTATGTAACTTGATAAGACTCCACAGAAGAGATTTTATACAGGGTGCTTCATAATTAAACCACCATAGGTTAACTGCAAGTAGAGGACACTTTGGTGGTTCCAAATAGCCTTGGTTAATTGGTCTAACATAATTATGAACAGAGATACAGGGTGTTTTATCCATTTCGTCCAATCCTTTTGAAGTCCATAACTTTTGAACCACCCTATATATTTCTTTCATTTTTGGTAATGATCTATTGCATGGATAACGCAATAAGATAGTGTAATAAAAATAATTATAATCCAGGTCTGTTTTGAGAAAAATTTGCAAAATTCGATAATCTCCAAAACAACACCCTGTATATCAGAATTTTTGAAATCCAATAGATTATTCGAAGAGAACAGAAAAAATAGAGCGGCACCAAAATCTTTTTCGAAGAGCACATCCCGTTTTACTGCTTAACTTTTAATGTCAAAGTTATTTAAAATCATTGACATTTTCGTACGTAATAACTTTCGAACCACCCTATAGATTTTTTTTATTTTTGGTAGGTGTAAGTTACATAAGCATCAAAATCTCATCATGTAACAAAAACAGTTATAATCCAGGTTCGGGTCAAGAAAAAAAATATTTCATTAAGATTTTTATAAATCAATAGTTTATTCCAAAAGAACAGAAAAAATTGAGTTACATGGAATGTCAAATTATTTATAATAATTGTTCGAAATGTTCATCATTTTGTTCTATGCATATACGAGCTCTTTTTAAGATGTTTTGTGTTGCTCGTCTTATCATTAATGTATTTGCCCTGATTTCCTCGCAAGCATCATCAATTCTTTGAATAAGATCTTCTAAGGTTTATCTCAGTAGAGCTTTCAGATATCCACAAATATGATAGTCCACTGGGTTAAAATCCGGCGACCTGCAAGGCCAATTATTGGGCCCGCCCCTCCCAATCCACATGTTTCTAAAATTCTCGTTTAGAAAATTTCGCACAATTGCCCTAAAGTGAGGCGATGCACCATCATGCTGGAAATACATTCCTCCAATTTCCTCATTTTCTAATAGCACTGGTAACATATTTTGCAAAGTTTTCCGTACTTCAACGCCTATTTGCTCATTTTTCTGTTCCTTAGAATATTAGACCTATTTGATAATTGTTAATGATTTTGACTTAGATATTTTAGTAAGTGTGCACTTCGAATAACATTTCCATGTAACTCAATTTTTTCTGTTCTTTTGGAATAAACTATTGATTTATAAAAATCTTGATAAAATTTTTTTTTCTCAACCCGAACCTGGATTATAACTGTTTTTGTTACATGATAAGATTTTGATATTTATGTAACTTACACTTACCAAAAATGAAAAAAATCTATAGGGTGGTTCTAAAGTTATTACGTACGAACATGTCAATGATACATTTAAATAACTTTGACATTAAAAGTTGAGCAGTAAAACGGAATGTGCACTTCGAAAAAGATTTTGGTGCCACTATATTTTTTCTGTTCTGAGTTATGAAGATATAGGATACATTTATAAAACACCCTGTATCTCGGTTATAAAGTGCAAAAGAAACATTAAATATAGGAAGTACCAAAGTGATCCCTATCTACAGTTAAAGTTAGGACCTTTCCCGATGAAACACCCTGTATTTTGTCAATTTTTTCAATGACACAACCTTTATATTTTGATCCTATATGACTAAATCATTGATTCTGTCTTGCTATAGTGATGTCTGGTTTTCAATTTATAGTTACTCCCAAAAATCCATGGAAGTTATTACCGGAAACAAACAGTCCAGTATTAGCTGCGGATACCAAGCATATGAACGAAATAATTTATGCCGAAAAGAAGCAAAAAGAGAATTTAATAAAAATTACTAACAAACCGTTAATTTTTACACAGGTAAGATCATTCTTATGTGGAAGATGAAGTTTTGTTATTTGTACTTTTGCTTTTTAAATTGATAGAGTTTAGTCTATTTAAAAAAATATGTGCTAGTTTTTTAGATTTAATGAACTAATTTTGATAATGTTGGTACATAACCTAAAATGTTAGTTACAGATAATTAAATTTTATAGCAATTAACCTACAATCATCACCATAGGCGTGCGCAGACTTTTTTATTAGGGGGGCAAATATCAAATCGGAATATTTTGATGAAAAACCCGTCGAAACATTGCTTTTGCATATTGCTGCCCTTCAATTTCTCGTAATTCATTTTAAGAATAAAAAACCTCTTCCTCGTATCATTGAAAGAACGTTAAAATTTAAGGATTATAAAAGGTTTTTAATAAATTGATATATTGAGGAATTGGGATGGACCGATTAGGGTGGGCAATTAACCCACCCTGTCCCCCCTGTAGGCACGCCTATGATAACCACTCAATAACTCCTTTTCATTTAATTGTGTCTGTAAGTGTGTCTCATTCAATATGCTTCGACAAAATGGGTTCTACTTTTGACTTATTTTAAATTTATTTCTTACTGTTACAAAGTGAAAAGAAGAGAAGTGATTGAGAACTAAACTTTATTTTTCAGTATCAGTCAAGTAAAATTAATAATGTTACTTTTTATAATTTTGCCATAGGCGGCTCGTTAACATATTAAAAATATAAATGTTAATATGTCACACTTACCTCTAATTTCGTTATTTGCCACATATTTGCTCACATACTAACTACAACAAAATAATATCTTGCATCCTTTGTTGTTCCTTAGTTGCCAAAAAAAAGTTTCATATTCATACTACTGTAGTGTGTATATGGTACTATTATTATTTACTGTTTTTAGATGGAAGATAAAGCAATAGATGAGCTGCATAAATTCTACAATGTAGAAAATTTTTTTGACGAGCTTATCAGCATCGATCGTGTAAATGTAGGAGCCATAGCATGTCCGGTGTGGGTGCCGAAGCAAAAATAAATTGAACAAAAAAATGTGATATTAGATTTAAGATATTTTTATTTCACAAACTATAGTTTATTTAATAACAAGGAGGAGTAATGTTGATCGTTTAATACCGTGTTAATATAAAATTAATAATTTACACCAACTGCTTGAGAAATCTTGGATATAACATAAATATTTTTGGTTCTTCATCTATTATATTATATTATTTGTTTACACTTATTTATTGTACATTGTTTTACCGGACTAAGCGAAGGGCTGGTACTCCAAGCTGAAAGATCCATAATTGCAGTGTTGTGTGAAACGGGGCTCAATCTAACCAATCAAAAGTCAACTTAACCCCTCAAAACGCTCCTCGACCTCGTGGTTATTAAATAAGGTTTTTATACCATGTAATTGTTATTTTATTTGTTTTTGTTGTATTTATTAAATAAGTTAATAAAAGATATAAAAAATGAAATATAATTTATTTTCATCCAAGTTGTATTCTGCCCCAACAATCTTCATTTTAATATACACGCTGTTATTGTGATGCTTTTATTGTAGAATAGGAATGAGATCCAAATATCTTCACGAAACTTCGAAATAATGTCATTTAACGCTACACAGACAAAAGCAATAGTTGGAACTGGGATAGTAGTGTATACTGGCAGGAGGAACCAAGCACTCTGAAAGCTTGGGAAAAACCCCTTGTATCTTTCAAGCGGAAAGAGAGCGCCATAAGAAAAAGTACCAGTCCAAAATTGACAAAAGATATAAAAGGCAAATGATTATCATAATATCAGATAGTCAAGCAGCCAATAAAGCACTGAGCTCTTGTGTAATCGGTTCTAAAATGGTGTTGGAATACCTAGGCAACCTCAATGAACTAGGCGAGAACAATTTAGTCACCTTACTGTGGATTCCGAGGCCAGGGGATATTTGAGACTTTCCTTGGGAACTAAGCAGTGGCGTAGCGTGCCTTGTCGGGGCCCCGTATAAAAAATTTGTTTGGAGGCCCTTATATGAGGGTAAAGATTTTTCACAGAAGAAAAAAAAATATTGTGAAAAGAAATATTTATTTATCATAACATAATTTAACCATTTTACAAATAAATATCAAATTTTAAATATTCACTCTCCTTGCCTTTTTTTCGGCAAACTGATTTATCAAATCATTTATGGCTGATGATGATTTTAGTTTTTCTAAAGTTTCTGCCTCTATGGACAATAGTGAGAGGTCTGACAGCCGAAAAAATGAAGAGATTTTGGGCACTTTTTTTATAACCTCTGCCCTTTTCAGTTTACTTTTTCTTTTCTCAGCGCCGCTGGGATAATCTCTTTTCCTTCCAGTCATTTCTTTTGCAAATCGCTACTAATACTGCTAAACCAGAAGAACAATATTGTTTGTACTGAATTACAATGTAATGCAAATTTATTTACATAAAGCGCATAAATAAACACTGTACTGCACTCCGTGGTTTAACATCCAATGCACAGACCACCTATAACCAAAAGACTGCCCTCTCTAATAAATATTTTGGCTAGAGCAAATGTGCTGCCATCTGTAGTTGTCATGATATATTAAGAGAGAAAATTGAGCAGAAATCTATCAATTTTAAGGCGGTAAATTTAAAACTTCTGCCCATTTCATTTTTTTCAAAATCATGTTTTGAAACCTCTCAAGCATAAAGTAACAATTTCACTTTTGAACGCACGCTTAAGGCGGGAAAAAAAGTAATTGCCTTATAGAATTTTGTCATTTGTAAAATAAAATAAATTAGAAAGTTTTTATTTTTTTTCCTTACACTTACCTTACACTTTGGGGGCCCCCGTGGCCCGGGGGGCCCTGTATAATTGATACGGCGGATACGGCGGTAGCTACGCCCCTGGAACTAAGTATAAGTAAGGGGGCACAATGGATCTTTTAGGTATCTGTTAATGTAACCCCAATATGCATACATATTGATTCAAAAGTTGAGTCAATAATATTTGCTAATGGATTCACACATCTGTTTTGACAAGCTAAAAATTTTTCATCCCCGCCCCGGTATAAAAAAAAGAATTCGGCTAGATATATGTTGACTTTTGAAATTAATAGTGGTAGAAATAAATTACTAGCCACTACTACACAGACACTTCCTAGACAATTATATATTAAAGTTTTAGTAATCATTGAATGGATAAATTTATTTCAATTGAATTCACTTTGTAAACTGACAGTTTGATTCATTATTCATAAAGGAATGTATTAAATATCTTGAAATAACTATTTTAATAATAAAAAAAAGTACTTACACTATTGACAATTATTAAATTAAGGTATATAATTTGTAGATCGAAATTATCGTATTAAATAATTTTCTATAAAAACAGAGAAATAATACTACAAACAAATAGGATAATTATTGTACATTTTGCACGATTTACACTGATCTAGAGCCACCTAGCGACTGGTAGAGGAATCTATGTCAGCTAGTTAGTGTTATATCAGCCATTCGAAAACTGTATCAGACAGGCTTGTAAAAAAACTTTGGACCGTTGAGTAAAAAAAATTATTTTTTCTACAATCTCTAAAATTTGAATGTCTTAAAAAAGTGCCTGTGATAAAACTCATAAAACTTTAGATTCAGAATATATCGATTCCTTTCTATATTAATAGAAAAAATTGTAACGATGAGGGCTTTAGCCCTCATCTCATTCAAGTCGATTTAGGTCAAAGATTAGATTTAGGTACTTAACAGCAGAATGATTTGACCTTATTTGATTATGTTATCTGTGATTTGATTTACATTACAAGTGTGGTGATTTATTAGATAATTCAAAATTAATGTGTAAAGTACCTAAAGAAACACTTCTTATAATTTATAAACTATATTGATAAGCATAAAATTATCGGTGCAATAAAAAATTATAGAAATAGAATTATTATTATTATAGTAAATATTATTTCGACTATCTTTTGATAAAATCGTCGATAAAAACAAAAACTTAAAAAAAAACAAAACACCAACTCCATCTTCCTTAAGTCGCATGCGCTACGCGTTTTTACTGAACTACTCTTGCACTGTAAAGTATAAAACAATGCTCGGTCAGCTATAGTTTCATTATGAACTTATCACGTCGTTAGCGTTAATACACTCAGTACCAAACTGGACCATACTTTATTGCAATTCGATACCGTTCCGAAGCAGCTGCAGATTTGACAGGTGAATTCAAAATTATAACCTTTAAAGTTTAAAGAAACCGAAAGTTGTTGATAAACTGTTTTTGGAAGAGGATGCAAATTGATGTAGCATTTGTTTTTTCGATATACGATAAATTATCGAGTGTAGATTTATTTTTTCAAATAGAAAAAACTCGGGGATGTGTAAAGATGAACCTATATCGAGGTAAAAGCTCACGGGAGGTGTATTTAGCCTCTTTGCTGTACGACTCAATAGATGATAATAATTTTAGGTAAGTTTTTTTGTTTTTTAAATGCAAATAAAGATTTTTATATAATCTGCTTAAAGTTTAAAGTTGGCTTGCTTGAATAAATTTATTGTTTTATTTTTAAGTCATTTTTAATATAAAATAAGATGAAAAGAAGGAAAGACAACCATTTTTTGTATAAGTTGTCCCAATATAATGGTATGAATCTTTCAAATGAAATGGTTTTTTATGCACCATTTTCTTTGCAGTGCAGTAAATTTTTTATTATGTGAAAAAGAAGCAGATCCTAATCTTATATTACCAACAAAGAGCATTTCTTCCTTCCATTTGGCTATTGGTTGTGATGACGAAACTTTTGCTTTAAAAGTTACTAGACTAATATTGCAGAATGGAGGAAACCCTAATGTAAGGTAAGTTATTCAATTTTAAACAGTACTAATTCACTACTTTCCATTCCCAAGAAAAACTGCATGTCTACAAAGACCTATTCTCATGAAAATATAACCAGGTTGGCTATCATTTCATCAATTGTTAAGAAAATAAAAGAAAAACAATATTTGAGCAAAATAATTTGCCTGAATAAATAAATTTGAATTTTCCCAATTTAAAGTACCTTTGTTTTCTCTCTGCTCTTAGTTCTGACGATGGGCTAACGCCCGTTCACATAGCAGCAGCTTGGGGAAGAGTAGAAATTCTGAAAATGTTATTGAATTGCGGAGGTGATTGTGAATATAGAGATACAAATTGGATGACTCCCATCCATTATGCCATTCAAGAAAGTTATCAGGATTGTCTAAGCCTACTTGAATCCTATGTACCCCACAAATATGATATCCTTCATAAGGATAAAGAAGATTGTTGTCAATATAAGTTATGTAAGTATATTTTGAAAGGTTACGAGCATGTGCTTTGTTTGATATTTTTCTAATTGTTGAAATTTTCTGTTATGATACTTAAGGTGTGAGAAATTTTTTTTAAAAACAGACTTATTTGTAAAAATCATGGGCGTACCATGAAATTTTTTACGGGGCTTTTTTATTTGTGTTCTATTGGCAGTTTACTATTTTATTTCAACATAAAGGGTGGTTTGCTAAATTTAACTGGAATTATTAGTATTTGTAAAAAAAAGAGATTGGTGCTTTAAACTTCACTCTTTTTCAGATAAAATTATTGTAAATAATGGTTACGCAAGAGGGGAATACGAATTATATCCCCAAGTACAAAACAGTATTAACCCATTAGATAGTATGAGTAATTTGGTCAGCCTACCCAAACCGGACAACACGAAATATGTCCTTAACTGGTTCGAAACCCACATCGATAGCAGAGGTGGTACAACGTTCATAAAAAATCGAAACAGCTTAGGCGACACCTCTTCAGAAGATGATAAACGATTGATATACGAAAGCTCATTCGACGAATCGGAAAAAGAGAATGATAAAACAAGAAATCTTCTTACTTGCAGAAAATTGTATAAGAAAAAAATAAAAGTCAACAATGAAAAACAAGAAATATCCAAAGAAAAGTTGGAATTTGATGAGACTGTCGCATCCAGCGGTTTTAATTCCGCTAAATCTGATATTAAAAAAGTATCAAGCGAAAGTAGAACTTTAAACTCTAAGAAATCAAACAATTTCATAAATCCTGATAATTTCAACACAAACAATATTGAAATTGAAAAATTAAGTTCAAAATTTGTCTCAGCCTGTAAAATATCTACTTCCAACAATTCTACAGATTTAGAAACGGTTAACAAAAATATAAATTCATTGGTTGAAAGCGTAAATAGTGGTAGTGAATATTTGACGTGTTCGACAAGCAGTTTAAGTGTGTTAAATAGAAATATTTTGGCTATTACCGGAGACTCGAACGTATTTTCAGATGAATCATGCGTTGATAATAATAAAGTAGATTGTGACGACGTCGGAAGTACTGATATGAGTTTTCTCACAGTATCCGAGTTTTATAAGTACGAAGATAAAGACGAAGGAATTACGTTGTACGAAAAGAGGATGATAAAAATATCCAGGTGAGTGTTTAATAATATTTTTTGAAGTAAAAAATTCTTTACGTGTGTTGGGCACTATAAACGGGTGAGAATTGTGCCACCTGGAGAGTCTGAGCAGTACTAAAATTTAGGATTTAATGGGAACTTAACACTTAACGATAGGTATAACTTATAGTGCACATACAGATTGCGAAAAGTCTATTCAAGCTATACGATTTACACAAGTACGTCAAGGAAAATATGAGAAAAATTACTTGAAAGAGAGAGAAGAATCAGCTGTAGCCAAATGTATTTATTTGTAAAAGTTATTCCCAATTTTTCTCGGCAACAATGTTAAATACCAATAATTGTTCAATTGAAAGCAGTGTATAGATTTTAGTTATTGCAGATTGTAATTTGTCCATTTCTTTTCTTGAACTTTATTAATTTATTTTTATTTGTGTTCATCTCACTTATAATTTAAAAGTCATTAATATTACCAATCTCGATTTTCTCCCTCTAAATACGGCTTTATCCCGTCTTAAAAGTACCAAACATTCTAAACTGGCAACGCTGCTTTCATGTCAGATTGGTAGCTAGAGCTGAAGACACGCCCAACGCTGACTTCGAATAATTATTCTTCTCTCTCTTTCAAGTAGTTTTTCTCATATTTTCTTTGTCGTACTTGTGTAAATCGTATAGGTCAAATAGACTTTTCGCAATCTGTAAATCATTGAAATTTCGAAAAACCTTGTAAAGAAAAAAATTGAAATTTTAATTATGCTCATGAAAATTTCAATGTTTGACTCTATCGCAATCCATTTAAAAAAAATAGAATTCATTATAGAGTACGACACAAGTGGCGCCAAATTTTGAGGTTAGGTCATTTTTTTCACTAAAATAACTATTGCCATACTAACTGATACCTAAACCTAACCATATGCTGTTCCCACTATGAGTCATCACTTGGAGTCATACTTGGGTAGATTTGGGTAAGGGGGGGTTAATTGTTGAAAAAAATCTATATCATGAGCGTACCACATTTTTCGAGCGGGTTAATTCATTTGATAAAATTTACATTTGCTATGGAAGCAAGAAAAGAAATTTTGAAGAGGTTCATTTTTTTGTTTTCATCTCTATCGGCAGTCCTCAAGACAGCCTATTTGCTTTTTTGTAGTAATTACCTTTAACTGATTATAAAATATTGCTATCTAGTCCTATTCAGTCAACATTCCTTGTAAATGACATTTAACAATAACATGCAAGTAATGAGATCTCATAACATACACGTGAGTTTTGAGAAGAAAACTCAAACTTCTTGGTTTAATTAAATTACAATCCAATTTTTATTAACGTACTACTTTATTTGGTTTATTTACATACTTTTAATCAATGAAAAAACATAAAAGCTTTTAGCATTAGAGAAATACATTTTAGTTTAAAAGAGTGATGCCCCTAAATGTCGGCAACACATTATACAATTTCTAAAAAAAATAATACGCGTTTTCTTGATATGGAAATAAGCGTCATCTCATTTATGCTGTCAATTTTTGTAACAAAATATAGTATCCGAACATTTTCTCAACTTTACCTACGAATATGTCTGTTAGTAGTAAAAAATATGAAATTATGAGCACTCAGAAGAAAATAGATGGGCGTAGAAAAAGTATAGTACGTTACACGAGTTGTAATCACATTACGCACTCATGAAATTTTTTCATTTCGTGCGTAATGGGTTACTTACAACTCTTGTTACGTAATATAATATTACATAAGTGGATGTTTCCATATTGTATCTTGCTCCACTGCTTCTTCTCTCTTTTCACTATTTTGTTATTATCCAATCCTGGTTTACATGTCTTATCATTATCAGAACTATGTACTATAAATAGTTAGGGTAGGTACGTCCTAGTACTGCTGTTATCGGTTTTGTTTAATTTTATAGTGATGGTGGTGAAAGTGTAAAAACATTATCGACAAAAATTAGCTCTTTACCAGAAACCTTTGAATATGATGCAGAAAGTTTAAGAAGAGAACTTAGACTTTGTGGATACGAACCTCCTGGACCTATTACTGAATCTACTAAAAGGGTGTATTTGAACAAATTGTTTCGACTCAAAAAACAACCGCTGCCTCAGATTATAAAGAAACCACCACAGCCGACATGCAATAGAGGTTAGTTCACTTTTTTATTTGTACACAATTTTATACAAAATTTCACTAAACAAATAAACAATTGTGGTTAATATTAGTATGATTTTGATAATATGTGGTTTGTAAAAATAAAATAATATAAATCCCAGTACACCTAATTTTGTGGTCATAACTGGTCTATGTTGCCAAGTTGTTGAAACAGTGTAAGAATCTAGTAAATGTTGAATAGATTTCTTTGAAACGATAAAAGATCAATCATAGATTGATCGATAGCATTCATAGATTGCTCTTACTCTGATCGCGCCAGATATACCCAATTTCTTCTTTTTTAAGTTGTATTGTGGTACGATGACAGAAGTAAGATTATTTTTAGGTTAGTTTTGAATTAATTGACGCCGTTTCCTCCAGTTTGTTGAAATTTTTATTGATGCTATGCATCAAAGAATTCCAGCAATTGCCAAATAATCGTAATCATCAATTTTTAAGAAAACATAACCTATAAAACTGGAAATCTATTAACAAAAGCTTCTTGTTTCACGGTAATCTCAAACCAATTACGCATGCGTATTTGTAAAAATTAAAGTGCATTGAGTCCCAAATTCGAAAAAGTCAAAAAAATATCGCAAACTGTCATCAAATATGTAAACAAATATTTGGACAAATACATTTTTTTGTATGTTATACATTTTTTTATAATGTTTGTTTCTTTAAGAGTATTTACAAAGGTATTGAAAACAAGTTTAAAAACATTTTCAGTGTATTCCCCGGAATTGGAAAAAACTTTAAGAGATTCTACGTGGAAAAATGATCTCACACAATATAGGCAATTAGAAGAAGTGCTAGTAAACGAATTCAGTACGCCGTCACCGTCAAGAAAATGGCGCGAAGGCCACAGTAAAACGTCTTTTACGTATTTACTGTTAGATCCTAGAAAAACCGACGATCTTCCTGGTAGAGCGCTCACGATGGATCCTCAAGATGTTTGGAAAACGTTCCTTTCGGCCATATTCTACATAGGAAAAGGTAAAGAAAATTATAACTATCCAAGTTTTTTTCACAGAACTTTGTTGTTGGATGATGTTATAAAAAATCTATAGTAGTCACTTATTTGGAAGATTACCTGTTGAAAAGTTTCAATTTCCAGAGAAAAATCCTAAAAATTTTTTTTCAACATTTCATCAATTAATTTTATACAAAAAACAGTTTCAATGTGTCTCAATGTTGAAAATATATTCAATAAGATAATTTCTATTCATTTATAAAAAAATAAATTATTTTCCTTACAATTTCCATTTAATATCACTTTTGTAAACATATGTCAAATGTCAGGAAGAGAATTCTAGAGGTGGACACATTTTTAGGTTCCTTATTATGCATTTTATCTGTACAATAAAAAGACTTATTGTGTGCTAAAAATTATTGGATGTTTTTTAGGAAGGGAAGAAAAAATAATTCCCATTCTTCAAAAATCCCCAAACATCCCTTATTGATATATTCTGTAAGTTCCTTGTGGCATTACTTATTCTTTTTTCTTATTCTTTTAGGAATCAAACCAAAAATGATCATACACAAAAAAGTAACAACAAACGCGTTTTATTAACAACATTTCCAAAATAAGCTAAAAAAAGCGCTATCCCAATAAAACCGTTCCTGTAACGTGCACTTCACTGGATTCCATTTCTAGTAGACTATCATATCGTGAGAATGTCATAAAATAAAATATTTTATTCCACATTTTACCAGAGGTGTGATCTACTATGAATGGACCTTAATAAAATTTGACAACAAAGTTTTGTAGTCTTAAACTTCAAAATATGATTGATTGTCTAGTTGTCATATTTTTTCGTTGTGTCAGATAGGGACCAAAAATTATTTTATTACTAGTTAATCTTGACAACGGTAGCTGGAACGCTACCGAAACGTCGAAATAAAAAATAAAAAACATTATTGTGGTTTGATTCACAAAAGAATAAGAAAAAAGAATCCCTTATTGAAGGGACATGATGAATGAAATTATTATTTCTCTTTCTTTTCTTGAAAAATCCCGATGTACGTTAATTGATTTTTGAATGGTAAGAGTGAATGCAATTTTCGAATGTGAAACATTGTCTCATTGGCATCCAAGGAAGGATTCCTCCCCCTTCACATAATTGGCACTACCAAAAGAACTGGAAGTAGCAATTTCATTCAACTCACTTTTTCTTGAAGAGGAAGGGTGAACATTGGTATTAGAAATTTGGCCGCAATGGGTTTAGGAGTGGAGAGAATGGTAGTAGGTGTTTGAAAAATTGGTGCTCTCCTAGAATCCATTGCTACGAAAAAAATCACTGAAAAAACTCATAGCGAGACTTGGGATTTCAATCCCTACCCTTCTGAATGCATTCCGGGAGAGTTACCTCTGCACCACTTACTCGGTAGGGAGATGAATAATCCCATCTCCACTTATAGTTACAGCATTCTAACATTATCATAATGTCGGATAGTCAAGCAGCCATTAAAGTACTGAGCTCTTGTGTAATCAGTTCCAAAATGGTGTGGGAATGCCTAGACATACTCAATGAACTAGGCGAGAGCATTATAGTCACCTTACTATGGATTCCAGGACACACTGGAATAGAAGGAAATGAAATAGCAGATGAACTAGCAAAGAGGGGAACTGGACTGAAATACCTTTCTGGGGGCCTGAACCCTTTTGCTGAATCAGCCCCAATGTAGAAAAAGGTAAAGCCGAGAAAAAGAGAAGATCTGACCATTGGAAAGATCTAGTAGGGCTTATACAATCAAATAATCTTCTGGGTGACTACAACCTGTTGAGATCAAATGAATGCATAAGTCAAAGTAAAACTGCGCTAAGAGTTTTAACAGGGACCCTAACGGGACATTGTCGCCTGAATGGGCACCTGAAAAAGCTCAAAATCTCCATCCACATACTTTCCAACTGCACAGTACTTTAGAATCCTAGAGCACAGCACCTGGGAGATTACTGGATAGAAGAGGAACGTTTACCTAAGTTGAAGCCTGCAGACATCCTAAAATTCCTTCGGGAAATAGGACTAAAGGAACTACTAGTTTCTGAGACTCTCCTCAGGAACTGAGTGGAAGTAAGGGGGCACAATAGATCTTTTAGGTCTCAGTGAATGTCACCCCAAAATACATACATACATACAACATTTCACAAACAAATATTTTTTGATGTCACTTCTATTAGTACAAAATATACAGTGTGGAAACCACTTATGGAATAAAATTCTTTATGTCATTATTTAAAAAAAATCATAAGAAATGGCGAGACACGTCAACTTTTGAATTGATTTGTGCGTTATGTAAACATAAATGTAAATGGTGATTCACGCAAGTATGCCATAGTCAGTGTTGTTTTTTTTTAATGAAACACCCTGTATATTTGCATATTTTTGAAATCCTCTTAATGAACCGATTCCAACAAACTAAAATAATGTATGGTCAATTATGAATTATACATGGTGAAATTTTTATTTTTACAGTTATTAAACACATACATAAAATACCTGATGTATTTGATTTTAATACATTAAAATAAATGCTCAAAATGTTCTCCACCTAGTTGTTGGCAATAGCACAGTCTCCTATAGAACTCCTCCTTAACTTTGTTTAAAGTTTGAGGTGAAATATTCCGTATTTCTGTAGTGATCCTGTCTTTGAGGTCTACAATGCTAGTTGGTTGTGTTGCATATACTTTGTTCTTGAGATAACCCAACAGAAAAAAACCTAACGGCGTAAGGTCTGGCGATCTAGCTGGCCACTCAATAGTACCTCTTCATCCAATCCATTAATTGGGGAAGATTTCATCTAAATAAGTTCTTACCATTAAAGCATAATGGGGTGTTGTCCCGTCTTGCTGGAACCAAACATTTTCATTCGGTAAGCTAGTATCTATTGCGTTGGGATATAAGTTTGCCAACGCAGGAATAACTTCATTAATAAGCATATTTCATTATTTTCCAGCTGTCCAATTTCTATCTTATAAATATAGGACCAATAATATGGTCGCCTATGATACGCATCCAATTAGGATTCTCTGCTGATCAACATCTACAGTTCTATCTGTATAATTCATAATTGACCATACATTATTTAGTTTGTTGGAATCGGTTCATTAACCTTCATAAACCCGTGGTCAAAAACTTACATTAAATACCGAGTGTGGTCCAAATGTACCCCAACATTTTTTTGGCTTATTATTATTTTGTTAATGTTATAATTAGGCAATATTAAAAATAAAACACATTCTGCTTATAAAAAAATATATTTTTACATAAAAAAGTTGTCAGCATTGATAAATGCATTGTAAGCACACTTTGAAAAAATATTATGAAATGATTAGAAAAATTTGAAACAAAAATAATTATGAAAAAAGAAAGAGCATTTTAGTGACATTTTAAATAATGATTTAATTATCACACTTGTTACAAACTGTTATATTTTTTGAATGTTCTGCACATACGAACTGATTATTTTGCAGCTGGACCCCAAGCAACAAAACTCTCTATAATTAGTTACAATGAAAAGCAATTTATTCAAAATTTTGTATACTAATTTAGATATATATTTAAGAAACATAGCTCGAAAGAAATTTAAAAAAAAAATATTTTAGAAAATATACCCAAAAATTCATGTCTGGGGTACAGCTGTACCCCGCTCGGGTTTATGAAGGTTAAGAGGATTTCAAAAATATGCAAATATACAGGGTGTTTCATTAAAAAAAACAACACCGACTATGGCATACTTGCGTGAATCACCCTATACATTTACATTTATGTTTACATAATGCACAACTCAATTCAAAAGTTGATGTGTCTCGGCATTTTTTATAATTTTCTAAAATAATGACATAAAGAATTTTATTCCATAAGTGGTTTCCACACTGTATATGTTATAATAAATATTTAGAAAAATATTAAAGAGAAAATAAAGCAATTTTTGCATGAAGGAAAAAGAATAGTTGAAAAGTTTCCAGTACAGTGAGACATTTAAATTGTTTATTTAAAATATCGGTTACCGTAAACGTTTTTGCTACGGGAACAAACCTTCTCAGTGCCTTCCAATGAGTGTCAGTCGTAGAGAAAATCTTTTTTTATATATTTTTGTAGGTAAAAAAACTCGTCCGTACGCTCACCTTTACGAAGCAGTTACTTTGTGGAAACAGAACTCCCGAAGCGGCGCCAAGAAGAAACTCGATACCATTTTAGACATTTGGCAGAGTGGCGCGGGTGTCGTTTGTCTACACGTTTTTCAAAACATCATACCCGTAGAGGCGTACACTAGAGAAGCGTCCATGATAAGCGCTTTAAAAATGGAAAATCTTTCAAATGAAAAAAACGGTGAATATCACGGCACCGCTTCTACGTGGCGTGAGACGCAAAAAAGATTGCTGGGAACTTATTTATTACATAAAGCTATGACGGTGTTTTTAACCGAAGGAGAAAGGCCGTTATATGCCACCGACATAAGCAATGTGTGATATTAAATCGGTTTCGGAAAAGAAGACTATCATTATTGAAAGATGGCTGTAATATTTTATTTACTGAAACTATTTTTTACAACTGTGCATGCTTGAAAAAAAAACAGCTGCTGTGAATGTTTATTTTTCAGTATTTTTGGACCCCCCCTTGGTAAGTATAATATTTTTCTCGATTGAGTCTGTAGTTATTTTTGGAGCTTAGACTCCGTTTCACGTAAGATTAAGCCACTTGAAGTTGCAGTCATATGCGCGAACTTGTCAAAACCTTCTCCATATTGTAATATTGACATTCGACTTCAAACCAGAAGCGAAACGTTTCCACATTTTGATTTCTGCGCAAGACAGATGGCTTCTGAAACGGAGTCTGCATACTCACATCACTTAAACTCAGATCATATTAACTTGAAGTGCTCTGAGATCTCAGTCAAAAAGAATGTATTATTGTCAATAAAACTTTGTTTAGATGTCATTTTTCAAATATGGTGACACGAGCGGCAAATTTATGAAAATTTGATGAATAATTTGCGCATTTTCCAGTGGCTGATTTTTTTTGAAGGCTCAGTTTGTACGAAAGCATACCTATATTATTTTTTTTAATTATTATGATATTATGACTTCGAAATTATTTATCTTCATGTCGGAGCTTTTGCTCAATCACCCTTGGATATCACTTGGTTTTCCTCGTAAACGTCCATCCGTACTTATTTTTTTTGCACTTGAAGAGTATAATTAAATTTTACGTGAAGCAAAATTAAATTTGTTTTTGTATTTACCGTGTACAAGTCACGTATATGGTTGGAAAAGAGCAGTGGCGGAGTTATTTATCAAACTTTGCATAGGGGTTTTTCATAATTGAATAAAAATATGTTACATGCAGTTTTTTTATTAGTAGCAATTTCATTTTTCATGTATTTATCCGTTAGTTCGTCTCCACTACTGCTTTTGGGTTTAAAAAGTGCAATTAGTCAGTATTTACAAAATATTTGTAATTTATTTATTAAAACAAGACCTATATAGAATTATATTTGTTTTCTTTCCACTG
>CAJUYI010002424.1:0-32054 GCA_910591695.1 Galerucella pusilla
AAGACCTCTAGGCAGCTTTTATCCGTTTATTAACCTTTTTAATAGTATTCTCAACAATCTCAATCCGGTTATGTATCAACGTTCCAAAACAAACAAGAATGCAAAAGAAAATTGAATTAGCAGAAAACAAAGAAAGAATCTCATATACGAGTCTCTCGTTTTCGAAGAGAAACTCAACAAAAAATATATTACCATATTTTTCATGGTGGAAGATTTTAGCCACAAAGTTTGTCTTTATTGTTCACTTTGAAGTTGTGTGTTACACAGTCGAGTGCTTTGAGTGAGGACCTTGATTCGTTTGCTGCAAAAGAAAGCAACAAGGAATCATTTTTATAAAGACGGCTCTTGTCTGTATCAAACATACGTGATACTTTGTAAAAAATTATATGCGAAAATTATTTGAACTATTATCATCTCCGTGTAAGATTTCTTGACTCTTATAATTAAATAACTTGTGGCATTATTGCAAATAGGGGAAAGTCTGGGAAAGGTTGACTGTTACTCTGAAAATGTTAGTTCATTGATTTTGAGTGAGTTTAATCCATAGAGCTCTTGACCATCCCTTCGGATTACATGCCCCCTGACAACTGGTAACCGAGCTTGGAGTGAGCTCTCCTAATAATTGAAAAGTGGGAGTGGGTACAAGCTAGTTCTCAAACGGGTCCAAAATAAACGTCCAAGCTGTATTCATCGCCTGGTGCAGCCTACGAAAGACTGGAATTGTTGAGAGTCTTGAAGAACATGAAACAGATCATTAAATGGAAGTATGTGCATTGGGTGGATGCTAAATAACGCAGATCCATAAAAATATTTTCTACAACTACATTTCGGGTTGGGAATACTGGACTACTTCTTAAACAACTGGGTGCAATCAATTAGATTACGGGTCACACTGGGATCCTGGTTAGAGGAGTCTGAATGATTACAGTCTAGTGAGAGCAAGTGAATGCCTAAGAGTTTGAACATATGTCTAAACGGAAAATTGTCGCCTGAAGGGGCACGTGAAATAGCTCAAAAAAGTGGAGGAAGAAGAATGCAGATTCTAGGGCACATCATCTAGTGACCTAGTGACTTCTGGATAGAAGAGGGACACTTACCTAAATTTCTCCGGGAAATAGGTCTAGACTCTGGGACTTTCCTCAATGAGTAAGTGTTAGTGAGGGGCACAATGGATCTTTTAGGTTTCAGTGAATGTCACCCCCATATCATAAAAACATAAATACAACGGTGTAGTGGGTCATCTTGCTAAAAAAAGAGGATAGTCACAGATACACCGCAAAGCAAGAGTCTACTTGAATTAGATGTCTCCAAAACTAAATGCAAAAGCTTTGCTAAGCATGAATATGGACTGGATCAGGCTACACTCTTATCTGTGCGAAATGAGGCTGGTGGAAATCACCGATACTCGTCTCTGCCTAGAAGATCGGTGGAGCGCATTTTGTTCTCCTGTTTTGCAGCTGAATGTTTTCAACTGGAGATGAGCTGTTTTTCTGTACTCTGGAAATGTAAATAACCAAACTGTTCACAAGTTATCAACTTTATAGAAGATTGAACAAAAAAGTGATCTAATTTGGATTGAGTGACAGTATAGTCGCAGTAAACGGTTTTGGAGAGACCTCCCACCAGAGACTCTGGTATATATTAATTATCTTCGCTTACATAATTTTATAATATATATTTACTTGTACAGTGATATTGAGATCAACTTTCGTAGAATGTCAAAAGATTAGAGATCACCAAAAAAATGTCCTTAGAGCTCCATTGTGAGTCATGATATGTAAACGTGTTCCCTTTTCATTAAAAGAACTCAGTGTGTAGCTCATAAAAAGCACCAGTCATCCTTTTCAAATTGGGGGTCTTTATTACGTCTATTGATCGTCCTTCCTTTGATAGTGTCTCTTGTTATTAAAAGCGTTCATTTTAAGTGCTAACAATTTTTACATGAAAGCTCCAATTAAAATGTGCGTATTGGATGAAAATAAGTACCGGATAATTTCCATGAACGTTATTTAAAATGCAATTGAAAATAATTCACTGAATAAATTTCCGGGTGTGAGTGTTTACGAGCTTAATCGTAATATTCAACAGTTTTAATCGATGTTGCCGGGGAAGTTGCGAGTATATGAGTATCTTTTTATGAATATGCTGAAAGCAGCTTAAAAAAACTTTAAATACTCAGTGCTATACAGTGTAGAACAGCCAAACTAATCTCAAAAAAATAAATATATAGGGTGTGTCATCTTCAACTGTTTCGGAAGTATTGGTTGTTTTCAGATTTATTACTGAAAAAAGAATAGTATATTCTTCAACGAGTGCAGAATGATGGCTATTATTCACGCTGATGAAGTTTCGAAAACGAGGGAGCGCAGCAAGTGAGTTTTAGAATAATCCAAGTGAATAATAGCCATTCTATACAAGTAAAAGACTATACTTTCTCCACGACAAAAAAGAAAAAACTTCCAGTGAGGATCGAACCTCGATCGTCGGCGCCATAGTCAACCACCACTAGGCTATAGAGCATATTATTATAAAAATGTAAAGAGTAAATATATATACGTAACTCATATTTTTAATCGGAACCGTTAGATATAAATGAAATTAATTCCGAAAGGCGTACATATTTACTATCGCTACTGTTGTCCATTTTTTTCTCTTATAATACGTAAAATTATGATTTTATAATTATTTTGACGTTTCAAACGACGTGCTGTCAGAAGCGATTTGTGTTCTTAGTTATTTGACGTTTTAGAGAGACGATTTGATTTATTCATTTTTATTTAATTTAGCATGGATTCTGATAATAATAGAATGTGATTGGCTAACGAGAGTGAATCCTTTTTATTATCCACTGGTGTGAAGAATTTATATCATTATGCAGCTAAATATGTAAAAATGATGTGTGCGTTATTATTTATTCGTGGAGAAAGTTATTATTTTCGTTTTTACCAACACGCCCTAATTCATTCGTTATAGAATTTATTCCATTTGGCTGTTCCACACTGTACATGGGTTCTCAAAGTACGATAGGGAAAATGCTAGGAGATATAAATTAGTTACATTGAAAATATATGTCTATGTTTGAAAGGATCTATATCCATTTGTATTGTGAGGTGAATTTTTTATATCAAAATTTATGATAGAAATTAAATGTGAAAAGACCGGTGAAACCAATATTCGAAATATTAATTAAAGCTTTTGAAAATGTTATTACTAACATAGCTAAATATATTATCGGTAATTACTTTATATCCTGTGTTTTCTATATTCAATATTCGAACATTTCAATTAACAAACTCAGTTCATCATATTTTTATTTCATGTTTTTTCATTTATTCCTTTTTTAACATTCACTCACAATCCGTTTAAAGGCAGAACAACAAATTTTATTAAAAATTATTTAATTCACAGAACAGTTCGCAATATAAATCTGTTTTTTTTTCAGTATCGTCAGCCAAAGCCCAAAAACCATTTATAATATGTATAGAATTTTGAATACAAGAATTTATGTGTAACATGGAAAATATTCATATTTGCAATGTAAAATGAATGAAATGCTTTTATTTTGTATTGTTAGATATTGAAAGGAAGAAACAACTATAAATGTATGACAAAACTGGAAAAGAGATTTCATTCGTGGACAGTTTGGTAAATTGAATGAATTCTGATAATATTGGTCATTCAGCATTCAAACAAAATATAATTGAATGTAAAAAATTAGAGATTGTAGTTTTAGCAGCCTTCCAGAATATCCCATTCTACTAGAAAAGTTATCGGAATACTGTAAGGAATGTCGAATCGGTCCGTGCCTCTCATTTTTGGTATTTTTGCTTCCCAAAACCTCCTGATTCGTTGCCAATGTCTGCTCCAATCAAGATGTCACTGTCCAATAAAGTCTAGTGTTAATTAAACTTCAAGATTTTCCCTTATGTCTATGATCCTCGGGAATTCTTATTATTCATTATCTACCTCTCTCCGATAAGTTTTTTCTCTTCAATTGGTTGCTCTTCTTAGTATTCATCATTTACTATGAATTGTACAAGTAAAAATAATCCGAACTACTTTGTGAACATCCATTTCAAATATTTCTTGTATAATGAATATACAATAACTGTACTGTACTATTTTCTATTTTCTTCCTTTCTCTTATCCTTATGCCTTCTCAGGCGTCGGAATGGAGTTCTTCCTGAACCCATGTTTTCCATTCTCTTCTGACCTTGGCTAATGCCTTCATCTCTCCTAATGTCTTTGCTTTGTTCTTTCCAATTTCTCCAATCTGGTCTATCCAATTCCTCCTGGGTCTTCCACTTTGTCTTTTTCTTGATATTCCCATTTCCATCACTTTTCTCGCTATTCTATCTTGCTTCATTCTTACTAGGTGGCCAAACCAGTTCAACTGTTTCTTTTTAATATTTGATATTATTAGGTCTTGATTAGTATTAGTTATTCTTCTGATTTCTTCGTTCCTTACTTCGTCCCATTTCGTTTTTCCTGCCATTCTCCTTAAATATTTATTGCATTTATTTTTGTTTCATGCTTTTTCTGCAGTACCCAGTTCTCACTGGCATAAGTTATAGTTGGTACTGTAATTTTGTTGTATATTTCCATCTTTGTATTCATATCAATGTATTTATTGCATAGTAATGGTCGATAAGAGGAATAATTTAATCTTGTTGATTTATTTGCTTTGTTATTAAGTTTTGCGTCTATTTTTCCATCTTTTGTTAAAATACTTCCTAGATAGTTATAGGTGGTTACTCTTTCTAATGTTTTGTGATTACATTTCAATTCCTCGTAATTATTCCCCTGTTTTTCATTTACTATCATTACTTTGGTTTTTTCTGTATTTATTGTCATTTTCATCTTTTCTATTTCTCTTGTCAGTAAGTTCTATTTTCAAAGAATTGATAATTATATTACATTCCAACATTTGAAATTTATACAACTCTGCTCTGACATTATTCTAACATCATCTGGATTATTGTAAAAAAAAATTGGCATTGCACAGGTGGTTCATTTTTCAGCTACAAATCGCTATTTTATGCGATTTCCATTCGCGTTTCCAGCGGGTTTTCCATCTAACCGTCTATTAAAATCTACAATGTTATGCTTTGGAAATTATATATTAAAAACGCTTTGTATAAACTTAAGATTCTGGATAAATGTATTTATTAGTAAGAAGGTTCTTAAATATAGCTTACTTTGTTAAAATTTTGCTTCAAAGTTATTAAAAAAGTTATTTTAACTTGTTGGAAGTGTTTTAAAAGTTAATTCAAGCACTTTATTTTATTCAATATGATAATAAACTTCAAATGTGGGAAAACAAACTAAGTAATTGGTTCATTCAATTTGATAGTATGAAATGGTATTTTCCCTCAAAATATGCAAACAATCAGGAACATTTTATACTTTGGTCAGCTTCGAGCGAAAAAAAGAATATTGAGAATTGAAGCAAAAGATGAATACTTTCGTTGTGCTTTGTGAGGAATCTCATAATTTTGAGTCATAAAAATCAGCTTTCACTTGCCTGTCTCTCAAATACTTTCATATTCTTGAACTGAGAAGGAAAATATACCTAAAAGTATTTTTATTGAATTTTAAATCAAGCAGAACCAGTTTGGGAAAAGTGCCATTCGATAAACTTAAAATAAACGTCAACATATTATTGGAAAAAAGAAGAATGAAATGTACTCACATAATTGGACAAGTCGAACGGATTCGACCTGACCACCTCAAGAACTTGCACCATATGGAAAATCGTAATTCAAATCTCACAAAAAACCCAACAACAAAACTTCTCGCGTGCCAAACAGGTCACAGTCTGCCACAACCAACCGCCGGCCTTTATCAGCAGCAACAAAAGCGCGCGGCACGCTCTGATCAGAAAACCGGTGCGAGTTGCGGAGAATTGAGAGAGTATCTGTAACTAGCACGCGTAACTAAGGGTAACAAGAGGCTCAGACGTGCATACGCAACTTTCGGTTGGATTCGTGTCGCTCGAAACGTATCGACGGAACGCAACCAATCGAGTGCGTTCTTCTCACGCACTCTTTATGGCCGTTATGAACGCGTCGCGTGTAGTGTAGCAAGATCGATCGGGAGATGGTAAAATTCGCGAGTACGAAAGTGATTCGGAGACCAGACTCTCTCCCTTCACTTCATTTTCGAACGGTATCATCATCATCGGAGTTGAAGTCTCAGTTAGCAGTCCATCAGATATATATAATATTTATACATGACTGATTTTTACCAAAGGATCGATTCCCAGGGATGGATTAAAACGAATAGGCGACTGCGGGATTTTAAATCGCATGGAAAGTCCGCAAAAATTTTTAACAGGTGGTCGACTTTAGTAGTAGATATTTCTTTGGAATTACGCAACAGTGGAAGTATTTTGTTCGTCCAGAAAATAAATAAAAGTGGAGTATTCTATTTTCGAAATAGCAATTCTTGGAATAAAATCAATTCATAAAAATAGTATGATTGGGAGAAAATTATTAGATTGATATGAATAAACAAGTAACTAAAATACCCTAATTAATTTTCTATTGGACCTAAATTGAAATGAACAGGATAGGCAAGTAATTAAAGG
The DNA here is from genome assembly GCA_910591695.1 of Galerucella pusilla. Lineage (NCBI taxonomy): Eukaryota > Metazoa > Arthropoda > Insecta > Coleoptera > Chrysomelidae > Galerucella > Galerucella pusilla. The sequence goes on from CAJUYI010002424.1 coordinate 6,590, forward strand.
TCACCGATCCAAGTCATTTGCCAAGCTGTTCGATCAAATGGCCGAATATCAGGTCACTAGTTTAACAGCGCTGTTAATTGAAGTTTATTGAGAATTTTGACCACAATTAACGACAACCAACTATGCCACATCCAGCTAAACTGCATACGTGACATACATGACAGAATAACTCAACGATCACTGCAGCCTGAGGAAGCACATGCATATTATTGCCATATACGGAAAGGAACCTAAATATCAGTTGTGAAGCACTGTCTCGTTGGAGATGAAGACTCCTAGAACTAAAATACTGAGGAAGGACTTCTCCTGAAAGCACCTAGTGGAAAGACTATTGAGTCCAATGAAGACTACTGGTATTTACAAATGAACGGTACGACCAAGAACACAAAAAGCCTAAACATGAAGGTTCCGAGGTCGCGAAGCCTCTGCCTGGTGTGGAACCAATCAATCAAGCTTGTGTGGTGTTTTTTAGACAAGCAGTCCTCAGTGAACGATCAGATAGTGAACAATCAAATTTTTCACTGAGCGGAGAACTATGATAGGATACGTGGCTATTTTCAAGATTCATTAGCTAGTGTTTCATAAAGTAAACCTGTTAAAGCGGGTCATAAACTTCCATACCTAGTATTATGTATATCTAAATAAATTATATGTTTTGGTGTAAAAATTAAATCTGCCTCAAGAGAATTATTAAGGATTCTGAAATCCTTTTTTGAATAAAACAGCCGTTCTTGACATATTATTCGACATGTTTACCAACTCCGTCTCTTTTCCGTGTATCTTTTCATGAATCTATAAGAGAACTGGTTTTGCCACTCCGGAAATTATTATGTTGATTTTACAAATTCACAGTAGGTATATAACATGAAAAGATCTGTGGGTCGTTTCTTTGGTATGAAATACTTTTATTCTTTGGAAAAGTGGCTTCAAAAAGGTTTTATCAGATTTATTCAAATTCTGTTTTATCTTAATACAGAACCATGTTTTGGTAGGACTTGAGAGCTTCTCTGTATCAAAGTTTTCAAATACTTCTTATCGAATATTCTTTTTTCTTTGAAGCTAATCGTCTTACAAGGAAGTATTTGTAATAATGCTTGAAAGAAACATTCGTTTTGAGAATTTACATCTATATGAAAACATAAATAAATGCTTGAGAAATGTTATGGACACTACAGTCGTTGAAAAAGATAATTTATTCAACAAATTAAAAACCAAACCTGAAATTTTATGGTAAGAAGTAATCATAATAATGTGAATAAAGGCAAAACATCATCTACATACACGATAATACGCATATACAACACTAGTCGAGAATTTTGAATATTATACTTTCTCCGATCCAGCTGATTCCTCATATCTACGGCAATTATATCATTATATATAACAAGAATAATTCTCTTGAAAATGCACTATTAATAGGTCTCTTATTTCAACTGCAAGCTGCTATTTTTTGAGTCAAACTAAATACCACTAGTGTTGTTAAGTTAAACTCTGTGCAGTCTGGTCAGCACCAATTCTCTAATGGAAAACGCAATGCCAGAGGCAGTACAAGCAATGTAACATTAAATTGAAACCCTGTGCTTCGGTATAATTCTAACGTTCATTAGTTTTGTCGATGGAAATCCTCATGAAATGTACGAAGAGAATAGCGGGCGTTAAGTTTAGGAATAGTAATCTTACCACGAAAGTGAAAAGACATTTTTAAGTTTCAAAAATTAGTATTTCTCGAATAATAAAATTACCATGTTTCTCCTTTCAATCATGACCTAGATAATCATCGTGCTCTACCATAAGTTCTTTATAGGTCAATCACCCCCAACACCCCAAAGTGTGATCAGATGCTTGGTCGAACGGACAGCACACGCCACCCTTTTCTTCAAGGGATTCACTGCTTTAATTCCATTCTGGTTATTGATGATTTTCGGTTACGTAGAACTGAAGGGCTCGCTGACAACCCCCTTTACTTATTTGTTCCCAAGGGCTGCCGTTTTCTACCCTTTTTTAGTTATTTAGAGGGGTCGTAGATACATTTTTTCATACATGATTGATTTCGTAATTGCGTAATCAATGGTTACAGGTTCGGGAGGGTTTCTGAACATTTTAATTAATGTGCTCTACTTAAATGTAAGATGAATTATGAAGTTGTACAGTTCTAGTTTTGCGTTGAAAAAGTGTAATTTAGAGCGACACATTATGCCCACTACGGCACCGATACTTTGGTTCAAACTATACGCTACAGATATTTTTCCATGTCAAAAAAAATGGTATTCGCATTAATCTACAACAAAAACATGGAATTGGCATTTATCACGGCCGCCAAAATGTAGATATTGCAAAACATCACAATAAAAAATTGCATGAATGCTTTTAAGGACTTACGTCCCTTTAAAATGGTAAAATGAGGGGAAACACGACACGACAACGACCTACAAATGAGAGGGAATCTCAATATTCCAGACCCTTACGTGACGTCATTGACATCCATGTGACAACTATCAGCAGTTAATCAGATATCCAAACAACTTGTTTTGTTAAAGTCAGTGACTTTGTACGTATGGATTAAATGCTTTGAACAAGGGAACTGCTGCAAAGCTGATAAATCAATTTTATACAATTTTTGGAATATCTATGATTGATTCATTAATTTGTCGCTATTTTTAAAATATTTAAAAACAGGGTGATTCAACAAATCGTCTTTGGAATACTAAACTACCCCTGAACCACTTATTGCAATTAATATGGTCTGCTGGTCACTCCCAAATCCTGGGTAACGAATTCTTTCAAATTTGACAAGGAAAACTATCCTGGACCAAAATAGAATAAAGCAGCGGCCTACTGGAATGAATTGGGAGCCTTGAAGAAAGCCAAGACTTAATTCGAAAAAATTTTGAACCTCAGAGAAAAAGCTAAACATGGATAGAAATAAAATCAGGTCTTTAACTGGATAATGCAGACTAAACATTTGGACAGAATACGGATGCTGTAAAACACCATCTATGCCAAGAATAGAGCACCTTGTTTGCTATGAGGAAAATATTTGAGAAATGTCGCAACAAAAATAAGAAGTGAGCGTGGGATTTGCACCCACGCAATTCTATTGGCAAATTTCAAACGTTTCTTTATAAATGCTCCAAAATTTAGTAGGCTAGGCTTATACAATTGCTCCTCATACACGGCTTTGGTAACATAAACTGTTAATTCCTTTGTACTCCTATTCAATTTCTCAAGAGCAGCACAGACATGAATTCTCTTTTTTGTTTGAGAAACACTACACTCACCCGAAGGTTTTTTTCTTTTTAAAACGAAAGTATCCCTAGTTAATGGATAGCGTGAGTATGGGAAGTTTGTCTCCCAGATGTCTTGTACAGTATAATAAGGTTAATCTAATCAGTAACGAATATAAGACAGTTTTACTTTGCATGTAGAAATAGATTACCGTTTGGTGGAAGTAAGATAAGACTTTCCTTTTAATTATTCATTAAAAGCAAGCTTTAACTTTATTACTACTTTTAATCAGAAACCGGACTAAATTTGTGCAGATCCCACTTCATTCTGTTCAGAAAAGGCTGCTTAAACATTTAACCATTAACAACTGGAATCGTTGCTTTTCAATTACTTAGTAGGCTAGTTTGCTCGTCCCAGAATTGTTCGCTGTCAAAAAGGTAGCGGCGTCTCAAAGCTTCTTTTACCCTCTGCTATCGTTGGGAAAGTTTGCATCCGTATTTCAGAAGCAGATCTACGCTAGCGACACGTGTACATCAACATCGGAAGGGGGAATGGGGCCCGAAAGACTTAAACTCTCAGATAGGTCTCTAGATAAGGAAAGTGACAAAATTGTTCTCTGATCACTGTAGAAGAAGTGGCTGAGGAATCAGCACCTCGCTCATTGGAATGCTCTGCAGGGTCCTAGACAATCCAAACTTCTACTGAAGGGATGAACTGATGGACACGCCAGGGCAGCCACTGAACTACCAAGGAGTAGGCTAAGGAAGATAGCAGGACTCCTAACAGGGCACTGCTGTATGAGGCAGCACCTCTACAATCTAGGAGTAGAGGAAAGTTCCCTATGTAGGGGTTGCGGCATGACTGATGAAACGTCAGTTCATGTTCTCTTAGAGTGTCCACACTGGGCTGTATTACGCAGGCGAATCTTCGGAGTCACTGTCATGGCTCCTGGAGACACAAGCAGGCATCCACTGAAAAAGGTTGCGGCCTTTATTGAAGGGCTCGGCTTCATGGATGACTAGGTAGCAGGATTGGCACAATGGGCCCGCCAGTGGCCTCAGTGTCGGAACCTTGGCTTGAGTTGTCCAGGACAAGGCTCGCCTGCACATTTAGTAGTAGTAGTAGTAGTACAGACTCCTAGGACTATAGAGGACTTAGAGGGATTTCTTTGAAAAGGACAAAAAGCCTGAAGACTAAGGTGCCGTGGATTTGCAACTTCTGACTGGTGGTGCCAAATTAAGCGTGAAGTCCTAACCTATACTTTGCTGGAGTGAACAACTTTCAAAATAAAATAGGAAGAAGAACTCCTATTGATCTACAGTAAGACGTTACAAAGCAGTCATCCAGCTATCACTCTTATAACCACTTACAATAATCAAAAAGTCTCCAGAATGTTTCTCCAAACTTTTTGTATTAGTAAGCAAACAACTCAATTCCTCTTATTAGAAAATTTACGAGATTGGTTGGTCAAACTTTCTACTGTATTGAATGATAAAAGAATAAACAAAAACCATTTTTCCGAACAGGAAGTTCATTACTCGAAATATATCTGCTCGCTTTGTGTAAAGTCCATGTCGTGAGGATCTCTGTAAACAATACTGTTTACCAAGATGGACGTGCAAGTTATATATTCCGTTCGTATCTCGAGTGTACGCTAGACTAGATTTGTTCATATGAATATTTGTTATTCACATGTCGATATTCAGGTACGATGATGCATTGCTCAATTCCCTAGATAACTTGTAAAGCACGTACGAATCTATATACTTGTTTTTGGCGCGTACGGAGGACATAGAGTTTGCGTTGGTGTATGTGCCTGCGGTGCTTTTCGGGATTTTAAGATTAAGGAGGGCTGGTAATTGCCAGAATTAACAGAAATCTGGTTTTGGCCATAGATAAGGGGAAAACAAATATTTTGGAATGGAAAAACGTATGCTCAAAAATAATTTGATGCATAAAACGTATTTTTCCCAGGAATATGAGAGTCTCAGTGGAAATTTTATACAAAAATGTGGGGTCTTATGAGCCGTATCCATAATGGTTTTCAGATAGTCACATGAAATAATCCGAAGGAATGAAATCCGGCCAATCAATGTGTTCACGACTACCAGTACACCACTTTCCTCGCATTCATGAACAAATATTACCATTGGTGTCTCAGATGATGGTACCAAAACCTTTGAGGTTTATATATACAGGGTGGGGCAAACTTCTGACATCGGAGGATTACATCGTTGTGGTGATAGATAGAACTTTATAGTTTTGTGTGAGCTAATACAGTTACTGAGGGCACATTTTGAAAATACTTTCGATTCTACAGGGTGTTCCAAAACCACGTAGCAGCACAAACTTACATTTTTTTTAATGGAACGTACTATATTTTGTTTAAGAATCGAAAAGATCTCACCGAGAGCGTTACAAAAATATAGCACTCTAATATATTATAAGGTTGTTTTACAAAGATATGGCCAATTATTAGCAAAAAAGACCTCCTCTTTATCACTCTGCAGAACAGTAAATTAAAATAAATCAACAGGTCTTTGTGTTCAAATGTCATACACACATCATTGGCTGTGCTCAGTATTAATTACTTTTTTCATCGGTGGCTTCTTTAATACAGGGTGAAACAAAACGCAAATCAAGTAATATCTCAAAATTTTTAAATGAATCACCCTATAAGTCTTTTTATAATTTGTTAGTACAATTAATAAACTTTCAAACGATCTGCAGGCCTAAAATAACTATCAAACGAATCAAAATTTGAACGTAATAAATTATGAGACCAAAAATGAAAACGTTATTCTCCTATTGCCAGAGTAAAACCTGGAACAATATCCAATATTTCTGTTAACTTGATGAAAAATTATCATAAATCTTGGATAAAGAGGTTTCCAAATCGGTAGAGGGCGCTACAGTAGCAGCTACCACGCGGTATATCATTGATATGAAATTGAGCAAATGTGTGAGCACTGCCCAATTGAATCCTGTTTGAAATGGATTTCCATACTACTGAAAGTGCATTCCAAACAGGAAGGTTAGTTCAGCGAAGAATGCATGAGATCATTAATATACCAAAACAAAAGAGTACATGCTGATCAAAAACCTACGAGTCAACAATTTTAATAATAAACAGGTAGCGCTGGTAGAAGTGCTGAGTATATAAAGTTTTGTTGAACCAAGCTGTCAAATATTGGAAATATGATATGAGCATTTCAACCATCAATTGGCCATCCATCATTGGATTCGTAACACACGTACTCAATTACGAGTGGGCAACAGCGGCTAGATGTGAATGTTTCAACAACTTTTCATTGGGCAAACTGAAAGAAATAACAGAATAAGGTCTAATTTGGTGATTATTTAATGGTGTCGATCCATCTTCTGGTGGCAGCTCAGTGACCAAGACAAGTTAACATGCTGTTAGGGTTTCCTTTTCTATCGATACTTTTTGAAACGTATATCGATGGATTAGTTCTGGGGTGCTTTTCTAGATTAATTCATTTTCTTGGTTGTTTCTTTAGATATATTACTTACTATACGGAGTGAGTATTCAAATGCCATCCATGAATTAGATCACCGGAATGTGACGTTGGACAAGGGGGGTCAAATGTTTTGTGTTGTTAAAATTTTAAATACTAACTGGCCAACAGCTATAATATTCAACTGAGCATGTAAAAGTACGCTATGCTTTGAAATGTGCTGGTTTATACAGAAAAGTTCTAGAATCAATAGGAGAAAATGCGGACGTACCAAATATGAAAGCGAACAATGTAAGCAGGGAAGATAGAGATGAAATTGTGTCTTGGTGAAGAAATTATAGCAGAAAGATCGAAAATTCCGTGAAATAGAATTGAAATTCAACTATTTGTGGATACAGTCGAACACAAATATCTATAAGAGCATAATAGTGTATAAAAAATTTGACTTAGTCCGATTCTGATTAGAATCATGTGCATTGGTTCCCATGATGGATGATAGAAAAGAATTACTCAAGTTTACAACAAAAGTGTGTAGTTTTGTCGGGGGAAATCTCTGAGCAATCCCGCGAGATTGGAGATCGGTCACGTTTTCACTCAATAAATATACACGGTGGAATATCTCCACTTTCTGCAACGAATTAATTCCAAACGTACACTATTTATAATACAAAAGTTTTTATCAGCAAATCTATGGGTGGAAAAAAGAGTCTTATCCTACTTTTGTGTAGCATCAACTACAATGCAAAAGAAATGGATTTCCAAAATTCACCTACTGTATTCAAGTTGGGAATATATTTTGATAAATAATCCATTGAGAGTACCTATATCTACCCTGTAGGGAATCCAGCTTCGAGATGTGGAGGGAAGATGTGTAAGTATATTATATCGAATGGAAAAAGTTGAAAAAGTTAGTAAAAGTTAGGAAAAGATATCGACTTTTCATATAAACTTCTCACACTCTTTTTTTGAAACAAATAAAGTATAGCTTAGTAAATCTTCGTCTTGATATGGAATCGCCACGCCTAACAATGTGCGTTAGTGAGGGGAACAGTGCAGTTCGTTCAAGGTTGCTAATAGCTATATATTTCTGGGATTATTTCCGAATGCCTTCTGAATATTAGCCATTTAGGGTTACTCCAATAAAAAATACAATGTGGAACAATTGGATATTTATTTATATATTTCACAATTTATCCAATTGATCCAGGCTTCTTTCTTAGCAAGACCATCTGCAATCTCATTTTTGACAATGGGCTTGTTCAAGAAAATTTTTTTCAGTTAATAATAGAAGCTAAAACTCATTTTAAACAGATTCCCAAAATTTTAGATTTTTCCGCGAACGTTTAAACCCTCAAATTAATTAAAGAAATCGGATTGAACGAAAACGGGGCGTGGTTACCTGTGACGTTTGAAACGCCGCGAGTCGAGAGCTGTGTATTGTGTATATTATCGTTTTCTGTGAGAAAAAAAAAACGATGGACTGTTAACTGTATCTACTGTTTCGTTATTTTATTGTGGAGGGAGTGAGAAAAAAGTGGTAAATGAATACTATTTGATTCACGACTATCCTAACACATCCAAGAATGCACCAGAAAAATATATATACATTAAAACAGTGAACAGTGGAACAGTTAAATCAAAACCTTTAGTAGTACCGAGATTGTTTGACTGTCTAAAAAATAGAGTAACAATGCATAGTTCAAAGCCACGGTCACAGTTTTCACAAGTTGAGCTCAGAAAATAGAGCCTCTGATGATGATAAAGTAGAGGAAGAAAATCAAATGGATATCACACGAATGGAACGTATATCTTGGGAAATAGGGGTTCAGGCTTGCACTAAGGCTTATGTACGTTCCAAAGCGATTCAATGCGGAGGCGAGGGGTTTTATAAATGGAAAATGGCTAAAAAGAGAAAATGCACTAGCAATGAGATCATTCCAAAGAAATAGTGAATGGAATAAGACGGAAAACCTATGAACGAAGAGTTTTCAATATCTTCTTCTACATTTAGCTCGTCAGAATTAAGTATGTCAGATTGGAATAGCTCATTTTATCTAGACACTAATAGGTAAGACGAAATAGAATATTTTATTTGATAGAAAAAGAATTCAAACCTTTATTTGGGAGTTCCGAGTCATTCATTATTTGTTGTGAGCTTGTTAACTAAAAAAATTTGAGCTGGACAAGCTTGATATATTTTCAACATAAAAAAGATCAAATTGAATTTACCTTATATTAGGAGACGATTTTGGTGTGCCACTTTCCAGAGTATGTATCTTTATACAAAAAGCTATACCGCTATTAGCCAGTTACCTTTACCCATTTGTGCTAGTTAAGAATAAAAGACTTCCTACTCCCTCCAGACACAGATATGAAAATGTACAATGTATTATAGATTGTTTTGAAATTACGATTCAGAAACCAAGTGTGAATTCTTTGTTTCTATTAATGTAGTCCCTCACCATAAAGATATCGACTTCAGGTGAATTTGCAGAATCTGCTTCAATAAATCCAGTATCTACTGAGCACATCTTTAATAGCAAAAATCACTAAAACTTTTGAAATTTAAAGAGATTGCAGCTGTAACCAACATTCTCATGTGAAACGCAGCGGTGTACAGAGCACAATATGCAATGTGACGTCACAGTCGGTTCTGTCGCTTTTTAAAGGAGCTCCATTTTCAACCTCTAATATCATAAGAAAAACCGAGAAAATATTTCATTGATAACAAGCCCATTCTCCACATTCTTTTTCCTTTCTTAAGAACTTAATAGAAAAAATAATTGACACATCATCATTTGTTATAGTTCGGAGACAAACTGTCTATTTCACAAGAATCAAACGTTTTATTTTGAAGCCTTGAAATATTCCAATTTTACAGAAACAAAAAGAATTTCTTTGCGAAATTCTAAAATGACAAATCAAATATAAAAGCTGTTTCATCTGTCAATATTCAATAAATGAGTTATTAGGAATATAAGTAACTGATGGAAATATTATCTTTTTAGAATCAATCAAAAAAGCCAATTCAACTGAGATACAAGAAAGAAAAATAAATTTATCAGAGCTGGTATATAACAATATCAACTGTGATTGTTGTTTTAAGCTTTATTCCTTTTCTGAAGAGAGAAATTAGTCCTGATGTATATTAGAAAAAATCGCCCTGCGGATAAGTATACTTTTATTGATATTTTCTTGAATATTGTGTTATCAAACACTCGTTGATTGATTGATTAATTGGTGTAGTACCCTTACAGAGGCTTAGTTGTCTAACAGGTCTTTTAACAGGCCACTGTCATATGAATCATCATAATATGCTAAAACTTGGACTGTCGAAAGATCCGACTTGTCTTCTTTGTCTGGAAGATGATGAAACAGCAGCAGAGCATATAATTTGTGCCTTATAGTTACCACAAACCTAACCTAACCTAACCTAGGCTTAGAGGCTTAGAGTACCCGGCACCACAAACTTCAGCTTTTTTGTGCTCTTGGATGTGCCGTTTGAGTGAAGAGACCAGTAGCTTCCAACAGGTTCATCAGTCTTTTCACTAGGTCCCCCTCAAAGAAATATCCTTCCGATAAGTCTCAATTTTGCCATTTCAATATGTATTTTCTAATGAGAGTGAAATCACTCCTCACAGTTACTGTTATCTGTCGGAAAAAAGGAAATTGTACACCTCCTCCATATCTTGACATATTTTCTATATATAATAAATATAATGTATAGTGGTTATTGAATCTCGCAAAAGCTAATGATAATTATTTCATGCGCTTATACACCGACATACATCGTTGAATCACGCCCAGCCCAAGATTACTAACGCTCTAAATGCCTTCACGCCTAGTTTAGACGATATGTCACCAAATGGAAATTTCTTCCTTTAATCAATTATATCAACAACGTAATGTATTTACAGGTAATAGAGTTCAAAACGTTCGGATCAATGAGTTGATTATGTGGCAAAAGGATGTGGAAAGACGGTAATCCATACAGTTTCAGAAAAAAACAAGTTATAGTAGACACGGGGTTCGATCAGAGCATGCAGGACGATTTTCATAAAACTTGATGACATGATTCATTGTACTTCTGGTTTATGTACTTATCCATTTAAATTGAACACCTTGTATAATAATATTCAGATCAGTGAGCGAAGCCGGGGCGGTTTGCTGGTTGTAAATACAAATTTAATTCAAATTTTCATCATAGAAGATACATTATCTCAGTAATATTTCTCCTTAATCATTAAAGGTAGAAGTGGAATTTATATGGTTGTGTTTAAATGGATATAAAAACGTAGAGTCAAAAAAATATATCATTGGATGATAAAATTATTGTTTGGAAGGGGGTATCAGACGGAATATGCACCTGTAACAACAGACTACTTTTTTCATTAATACTAACATTAATCGTAGAATATGCAAAGAGAATGACCCCCTGGTAAAATCCTTTAGAAGCATCGTAGACTAGCGAGCTTAATCTATTGGTAACTTAAACCGCTTTGTAGTTAAGAGAAGAGAATAAAGGGAAGAACCCTTTATGTAATATTGTTTGAAGGACGAAGGGATAGGGCTTCATTGCCCTTTGGTCAGTGGAGATTTGATAAATTGGGATTATGATGTTGGTTATTGCAAGTGCATTGATTTCTCTAAAGTAGCTTCTTTATAACTGCATGGAGATATACAGGGTGTACCAATCTCACGACAAACTTCGGTATATGGGTTATTTTAAGAGATATCAAAAAATATTATTAATAAAAATAGTAGATCTGTTGAAGGTCCATATTTTGAAATTATACCGAACTTTACAGAGTTACAAACCAAACACATGATTTTTCAAATGTATATTATACCGAATTCGGATTGGTTACATGTTTTTGGAGATTTTGATGAGGTTTTGCCACGTTATATAGAGTCCTTCAAAAGATATGAACACGTTTATGTGAAAATCGTAGGTAAATCAACGCTCTGTAGCTTGTTGTACGTTGAAGAAAAAAAAATGTAACATGATGCAATATCTCCGTATTCTATTGAATTTCAATTATATTCTTTCTTATATACAGTGTGAACGGAAACTGGAACCTGTCATTTTATTTCTTCTTTCAAATGGAACACCCTGTATTTTATAGCATTCCATTATGTAACTTTAATTTTTGTCAAGCATTCTCTATACCCAAAGTTTATAAAAACAGAGTTATTTTGTAATATTGATTGTAAATTATAATTATTGACCTATTATGTGAAAGCAATAAAAGTTGTAAGTAAGTTACAAAAAATCCCGATTAATGATAAATTTTAATGAATGATTCATTCTAAACAAAACTAGCTACCAAAAGTATAATCCTAACCGTAATATTAAACCGAAGGTTTAAAGTGTTCACCGTTAACATCAATGCAATGCTGTAAGAGGGGGCCCAACTGATTGGCCAGCTCGGTCACCCGATTTCAAAAGTATTTTTATTTTTTTTCGGGTCTAGTAAGGAATGAGTTCATGAAATCCCCCTGCTATTAGAGATGACATGAAAGAGATAATTAGTGCGACATTTCGATCTGCTAACGTTGATATGCTGAGAAATGTTAGTCAATCATTTGAACTATTCTGCAGCATTGAATTGATGTTGACGGTGAACATTTTGAACCTTTAGTTTAATATTACGGTTGGGATTATACTTTTGGTGGCTAGTTTTGTTCAGAATAAATTGTTCATTAAAATTTATTATCAATTAGAATGTTTTGTTACATTCAACGTTTAATGCTTTCACATAATAGGTCAGTAATTATATTTTACAATAAATAATACAAAATAACTGTGTTTTTATAAACTTTGGGTATAGGGCATGATTGACAAAATTGTAAGTTACATAATTGAGGATTCTATTTTTGCTATAAAATACAGGGTGTTCCATTTGAAAGAAGAAAGAAAATGACAGGTTCGAGTTTCCGTTCACCCTCTATACAAGAAAGAATATAATTGAAATTCAATAGAGGATACGGATATATTGCATCATATTACAAAACTCTGTTTGGCAAAATGCATTTTTTTTCTTCAACGTACAGAGCGTTGATTTACCTACGATTTTTACACAAACGTGTCCATATCTTTGGAAGGACTCTGTATAACGTGGCAAAACCTCAATCAAAAGCTCAATCAAAACCCCAATCAAAAGCTTCAAAAAAATGTAACCAATCCGAATTCGGTATAATATACAGGGGTTCACATTTAAGAAGTCATATGTTTGGTTTGTAACGGAGTTATGTAGCACTCTGTATAGTTCGGTATAATTTCAAAATATGGATCTTCAACACATCTTCTATTTTTGTTGATAACATTTTTTGATATCTCTCAAAATAACCCATATACCGAAGTTTGTCGTAAGGTTGGTACACCCTGAATATATTGGATAAATTCTCCAATTTGGTAAATGAATGAAAATAATTTCAAATAAAGAGATACTTGAAAAAAAGTTTGTTCGATATCTTCACGATGATGCTGATGATGTTATTGATAAATGAAAGCAGTTAAAGTGTCATCGAATAGAAAACATTCTCAGACTGGTTGTTTAGTTGGTTGAATAGGTAACAATTTATTGGGCAGTAGGACGCATAACGAACATCATGAATAAATTGGCAAAACTAGTGTTTCAAAGCACAGCACTGCAATTGGTAAGAACTGAAACCAATTATCCAGATCAAGTGCCTGGGTACGACCCAAACGAATGAATGAATGTGATACAAATTGTTTTCGCAGCGACCAGTTTGGCTTGTCTTCGTATTTCGGTTAGGAATTTTGCATGCAATTGCTCCAACAGACTACAGTCCTGTCATAGTCCCGACAAGCATCACAGCAGATCTGTCTGGGTCTCGTAAACCAGTTTGTTCTTCATAATTATCGTCAGCCCATAATGATAGACCTCTTCTGTGGATAAATTTTATCAAATAGGAAGAACATTCAAACAACATATTCAGCGTACAGTCGCAAGAAATTGCTCGGAAACGAAATATGAATTCTCATAATTTTTCATAAAATATATGAACGTAACTCAACCCTTACTGAACGACATCATCGTCCTTTATAACTTCCTAAGACTAATATTTGTTTTTCCTGAAAGTCCTCTCTCAATTATTTAGAGATCGTGTAAGGGGTGATCGTCCGGATATTTAGTTAAATGGAGTAGAGGATGGAAAGAAAGATAAAACAAATATCTAGTGGGCCTCGACAGCACGTCCAGCGGGGACGTGACGTCATTTGCGGTCCGCAAGACACGTTTCACTTTAATTCCAAGCATGGCCGCCTGTCATCTATTTGTCTTAGTTACAGTGATGGAACGGACACCCACAGGTACATAATATGATCCAGCAATGTGAAAAATTAAAATCACTTCGGGGATTAATTAGATATACCGAGTATATTTTATTCCTCGACTGAAAAAACCCTACGAATTATGTTTTCGATGAAATATCACTGTCAATATGGAAGAAGCATATGAAAAATCAGATCCTGTGTAACTGTATTGAAAAACAATAATAAACTCTGACAGTTCTACTGTTTGTATCAACCAATTACATGATCTTTGTAAATTAACATATTATTTGTGATATTTGATCTATAGTTCGATAAATAACGAAGCACTCTGTAATTCAAATATTCAACATTCCTCAATATATTTTCGAGACTTTGTTTCACTAAAACAACGAATAGTTTCACCTTTCATTTTGAAGCCGGTGAAAATTGTGTATTACGTGTACTCACACAAACAACATTGTTATTTATTGGAACCTTACACAAAAGCCTTTTTCAGCATGTGCGGTAACCTGATTCAATCTCTGCGAACTCAATATCTGCGAGAGAGATTCTCTGTAAATATGGCAGTTCAGTTATAGGCCTCCTCCCTACCACGACTTCTGATCTTTCATAATGCCATCGTCAGCTTGGGAAAGCGCACTGATAATGTTTTTAAAGGGTGAAAATGTTACGACAATATTACTTCAGTTATTTCGATAGAAGGGCGACTCTGTTATTTTTTATTTTATATAATTAGTTATTCACAAATTATGTAAACCTTACCGGTTGGACGGAAAATCAAAATGGGTCGTATGAGTTTGTTAAAGCTGTATACAACATTGCAGTAGTTACTTCAGGTGATCACTTATTACGTATTATTCAAAAAACATTTTATTCTTATTGAAAACATTGAGATATTCAAAATTAAAGCTATACCCTCACAGGCCGCCTTTGGAGTCTGTGGAGGGTTTCGGAGACTTGGCATTTCTTTAGTCGACAACTGTAACCAGGGGAAACCACTTAATGAGAACCTACCGAGAGAAGCTGAGAAAGGAAAACAGTATTCATAGATTACACAGGAAGTCATGATGAAAATAACCAAATACAAAGGAAAAGCACGCCAGCTGGGAAGTGTTTTTATTTTTAAAGGAAAAATATGGATGCTAACGTTTGTTTCCCAAAAATAAAGAATATCAATTTCATTCCTGAAAAGGAATAGGAAAATTTGAACTACACAAGACAGACAGTAGGCCTAGGAAGATATTTTATAGTTCAAAGGAACGGAGTATGTACCTTGGAGTATATTTCGATCACTGACTCAGATACGAAAATCATTATAAAGCCCACTATGGCATACCCAAGTCACAAAATAACCCTATGGCTATACATGTGTTATTAGACCATCGATAAGCTATCAAGACTATATAATGAGATCTACAGAAATATACCAGTATTCCATGATTATTATAATAAGTACAAATGATATTTCCTAACCAAAAATTTGGGTGTCTAATTCATTTGACTCCCACACGTTCAAATGACCCTTTTAAAAGATAACTGAACCTTTTTTCAACTCTGTGTTCCAGTTCAGGCTGATAAGAATACATAAGGGGTTAATTACCATAAATTTCGTGTTCTCAATTTGGTAACAACTTATTCCCAGAATGATTTTGTCTGAGCTAAAACATCAAGACAACTGGGGGTATTTGTTTAGGTTAGAGGCATACCAGGATAAGCATAACCCTTGTTTCCTTTTAAATGGATTATCCAACGCTCCACATATTAATTTAAAACAAACTTTACCGTGTTTATAATTCCACTCGCATATATTTTGTAGGTATGCTGGAACTACTTTTTTGAGTTTAAATTATACGTTGAAATTCCTCCTGATAGGAACAAAATTAATGGGAAATTGAAATTCATAATAATGAAATAATAAAAATCGATTGAAATGATGTATGATGTCTACGATGTGGAAAGAACCACCTACTTTTTTTTATATTTCAAAAAAGCCAACTTTATCTTAAATTTCCAGAAAAACTTCTGTCAATAATTCAAACTCTGCTTTCTCAGCGTTGTAATAAAAAAAGTTGCTTCCAAATGAAAATTATCTCTGGATTCCTGGCCATTCCAGAATGGATAGCAAAGGCAATGCAATCATCCTCCCAAAGGAGGGTGGTTTTATTAAAAATCTGCAATTGGCATCTGGTTCAGATTTGCTAACCAAACATTAAGTTCATTTGAAGTAGTTTACGAATGCCTCCAAGCAAGTGGAATATTGTATGACCTACGTTGTGTAACAAGCCGCTAAGTCTGCAGATAAGTACCTGATGTTCGGCAGGGTCTCTTTCACGCTTCTAGATCTTAGAGTTCATCCTTTCTTCCTTTCCCTATCCTTTCCCTATCAAGAAGCTATGAGTTTTGGATGGAATGGGTATACACAATATACTCTTGCAGATAGCAGCCTCAGATGTGGAGCATTCTATGACTAGGAACTTTCCATAAAACGTCTTGACTCTGATTCGAAGATATTGATTTGATTCCATAAATGCTATATGAGGAATAACTATATACCTCGACCTGCGATGAAGAAATTTAACAAAACAATTTCAATGTGAAAATATTAGAGGTAACTACCTAATAGCACGTCAATACAACAGTGTACCTAAAGTGGTGCATTTATGAAGTAATAGTTATTTGTTAAAGGTTTCAGTGCTATTTTATGTGGAGACACTATAAACGTTATCTCGAAGCATGAAAGAATTGGTTGAAAAATGAGTGGTTTCAATTGCACAAACGGCTACCGAACGAGCATGCCAACCCTTGTAATTAAGCCATTACTGGAAAACACTATTTACTTAAGATAAGGAAATGCTGTTTGCCGTCGCTATTAACTATACAAACTGATTAAAAATACTAACAGGTATTGAAATAATAACATAGATACCCTTTCAGATAAAAAAATCAATAAAACAGCTAACTACATAGTAATAATCATTTATACAGGCAGTCTTGAATTCTTACATATTTTCTAGCTCTAAGTGACTATTAACATGCTATTTATATCAATTTATGGAATTGTGAGTTGAAAGATTTTATTTGAAACTATATGATTGTTAAATTGAAAGCCAAGATATTATGACGAAAGTGACGAAAAACTATAGAAATGGCTGATATAGTAGTGAATACATGGAGCTATTGGATGAAAATCTGTGGGAAATCAAGATACAGTTAAATAAAATTGTAAAAAAAGAATAGCAGTGCAAATTATATTGAATGTGACGTGTACCATTTTAAAGCCTGATTAATTTTTTGTTATACAAAAAAAGATACTATTGAGTTTGCAAAGGTGAAAAGGGTGGAAAGATACTTCAGCAGTATCTCAAAATGGTTTCGATTGAGTTTTTTTTGAAATTATAGCGTGTATACTTTTGATCTGGGTACTGGATACCCACACAACCTTCCAGGAATTAAGCGTGATGACTCCAATTGAAACTTAACGAACTATTCCCAAATATTTTTGGGAACAGTAAATTTTCACGAAATTAAAATCTCACCAAAATCAATACATAAATACAAGAATGAGCAGCCAGTTCATGTTATAGGCATTCAAAGCACAATTGGATGATTAACAATTAGGAAGAATCTAAGAGTCTATACTTTATTTCTTAATGTCTGACAGCACAGTAGCCTCATTAAATATTCAAATAGAAATTTATCTTTTACAGAGTGTTCCTAAGAATTTTACAAGTAAATACTAAAATTCTAATGCAAAACAAGTAGGTGTCTGTATTGGTTATCTATACATCCCTGTTTCAGCTCAAAATACAATATGGTAATAAAACTGAACAATGCCAGATAAACGATAAATATTGCGGCAGTGGCGGAGATTACGATATTAGTTTATTCTGCTTATTTAATTAGATTCGGTCGACATTACAGTTGAAATAAAATTCATTCGTTCAGGCCTATTAACAAGTTACATTTTCATTTTTATTAAATCAAATTAATTAAAGAAAATATAGTTTAATTTTCATAATTCAAATTTATTTATTTACAGGAAATATAAAATTCAATCTATAGTATCATCCTCTTCGCTGGCCATACAAGAATCATCCGAAGACTCGTCGAGAGAGATTACTATCGGTTCTATAGTTTGTTCTATGAGGTTATCTAAAACCCACATTTTCTCTTCCTCTTTAATTACATGATTCACAGCATCTCTTCAGTTACTGTTGTCAATGAGTACTTCATTAGTTCACGAACCTTTTTCATTTTAAATGTTTTATTATGTCTAGCTGTAAATAGTAGATTTACTAACTCCTGTCATATTGGAACATGTCGAAACTATATTTCTAACAGTAGCAGCCGGCATTTGATGTACAACAGCATCATGCACATTTAACACTACAGTCTTCGTTTGTAAGCTAAGCACGCTCTTACACTTTAATGGGGTGAAACTTGAAGACATTTTTCACAACACAGTTAACACTTATGGAACGTAAGCGACTCTGAGCAAAACAAATTATACAAATTTGGGCGAGACCAAGTTTCACCGTATATACCTGCAAAATTTCTAAGTAGTCATTAGGACAATCCCTAGTAGGACCCTATTGTAATGTTTCTTGGAAATTGTCAAGTTGTTTTAACTAACCGAATTTAGATTCATATTACCTTCATATATCAGATCGGGTATAAAATTAAATAGTAAATAAATTCCTTAGATGAACGGTGACGCTTATGGTTCACTACCTGACTAGCATCTGTGACCTTTTAACGTGCTGTCAGACAATAAGAAACAGACTATAAGATTGGAATAGGAAAAAAATCTGAGATTATGCTTAGAGTACACTGTAATATTATAGAGCCACCCATTATTTCTAGAACCGATAGAAATAAATAATCGAATACATAATTTCAATGCAATATATGGGAATAATAAGTCGATGTGGAAGCTCGAGTGAGATGAAATATTATTTTGGTTTATTTTCCCAGCTCGCTGTGAATTATCCTTATTTTTGCTTGCTGATCACTGTTATTGGTATTGGTATCGTCAGAGAAACCTACATATATTTAAACCGTTGGATTAGATATATATCCGAAAGGTAATCGAAACCGGCTATCCCAAACCAGCAAGCATAAGTCCTTTGATCATGGCGAATGTGTACATTGCACAGATGATGGAATTGCGTTGATAATTTGGTGTTGGCCCTGTTGAAACCGCTGCTACCGTCGCCTTGCCATGTTTACAATGTTCTAGATCACTGAATTCTCGGGAATTTGCATTAAATTTCGTTCCCTCGTCGTTAGAGTTAAAATCTGTCAGGCGTGCCGATAGGTGGAAGCGGTAGCTGCCTTAATTGCGAAAAAGTAATCTCATTTTTTAAATTGGTGGGGACGGTCGTGATTTCTAGAATCATTTTTTCGATTAAATACCGAAAATCTTAATAAAATGTCATGATCACGTCTTTTTAACATGGGAACTTTTTATAAAATAACCAATTAAATCTTTTGCTGTAATTTGGAGAAATTTTGGACCGTAATCAACTGTAGGACTTAGGAAAAAGGGTCCGGCAAACCTCTGTGGTTGTTCTATTACTCTTATTGTGTATTCATTTGAAAGATATAATGTTGAGGGTAATTAAAATCAAACATTTCAAGAGGTCGAAGTGTTGTACAGTGCTATTCTAAAGTCCCCTCCCCCCCTCGTATATTTTGAATGGCTACACTTACATCAATAAAATTTGGAAGGTGAAAATAAAGTGTTTTAAACTTCTCCACGAATGGTAACAGGTGACGTAATAGTAATAGATGACGTCACAGTGCCACTCTGGCCAATAATTTTAAATAGGACCTTTTGGTATCTCGTTTAAAAGGCATTGACATTGGCTACATAGCCATATTAATTTTGTTTGCGTTTAAACTAATTTTGACGGATAAATTGAATAAATACCAAAATTATTATTGCACATTTAAATATTGAAGATTTTTCTGTTCGCCTCTGGTTAGTTGCTAAAAAAATGGCGTTTTTGATTTAATAGTATTTGTTGCTTTGCAAAGTTTTTCTAAATAGCTTGAATTTTTAATTTTATTATTGTTTAACGAGACGTTTAAGATTTTACATAGGCAAAATGGTACGTACTCAAGCCGACAAAGTAGCAGCTATCTTAATAATTGGTGAATCTAGAAAGAATCTCCATGAAGCGGAACGTTTATTTAATGGAAGATACCCGGATAGCCGTATCTCGAGAACTTATTTGAGGAAGCTTCTTCACAAGTTTTAAGCAACAGGTAGTGTTCAAGATGCCAAACGATCTGGTCGACCAATTGATATAGTTGCTGAAATGGTAGTAAACCCTATTTCCTCTTTAACTAAAGTTGCGTCTATCTGTGAAGTTAGTAATAGTACAGTACAGAGAGTGTTGGCTGAAAATAAATTTCATCCATACAAGTTAAAGATGGTGCACCACCTTTCGGATGACAACCCCGGCAGAAGACTCGAATTCTGTGAATGTATGACAAATAAAATTAGTCAAAACCCACATTACACAAAAACAATTTGTTCTAGTGACGAAAGTACTTTTCGCGTAAGGTAAGGTATTGGAGTGACACAAATCCTCACACCTTTCGTGAACAACATACCCAATTTCCAGAAAAAGTCAATGTTTGGGCAGGTATTTTGGGAAATTACATAAGTAGTTGGTCCTATCATTCTAAATTCAAATTTAAGCGGTGAAGTGTATCTGGAGATGTTACAAAATGCAATTGAGTCGTTAATTCTTGAAATTCTGGAAGATAATCCAGATGAATTCGGCCATCTGGAAATAACATTTCAACAAGATGGTGCTCCTGCACATTATTATGGTGCAGTAAGACGTTACCTGGATGAAGAATATCGAGGTAGATGGATCGGCCGGCGAGGTCCTATAGAATGGCCACCTCGGTCACCAGATCTGACACCATTAAATTTTTTTCTATGGGGGTACTTGAATTCCGAGGTTTATACTAGGGCACCAGATAGCATTGGCGTTTTGAAAGAAAGAATTATTGAAGAATGCAATGCAATTTCAACTGACACATTCGAACGAGTACGATAGAAGTTTACTAATAGGATGTATTACTGTCAGGAAGTAGACAAAGCACATTTCAAACACTCGCTATAAGAATCCATTGTTGATATTTGATTAATTGAATTTAAAAAAATAATTTCCATAATTTTGGTATTTATTTAATTTATCCGTCAAAATTAGTTTGAACCCAAACAAAATTGATATGGCTATGTAGCCAATGTCAATGCCTTTCAAACGAGATATCACTTGCCATAAGGTCCTATTTAAAATTATTGGCCAGAGTGGCACTGTGACGTCATCTATTATTATTAAATCACCTGTTACCATTGGTAGAGAAGTTTAAAACACTTTATTCTCATCCTCCAAATTTTATTATTGTAAGTGTAGCTGTTCAAAAGATTCGAGGGGGGAGGGGACTTTTGAATAGCCAATCATAGCCTTATCACAAAACCCTCACAAAATACAGTTTCAATATTTTTTGGAAATAATCTACCATATTTTCATTGGTTTAACCAGCCGAACAAAGAAATAGACATTTTTTCCAGATATGTATAATATTTTAATTGCCGTATCCCATTAAAGCAAAAGCTAAACTTTTAAATTTCAATAAAAAAAGGTTCTAAAAAGCTCTTAAACATCCAGTGTAGTAGCGAGAGCAGAAGTTTCCCTGGACATTCCAAAGCGTACGGGTAACGAATAATTTAGAGGATTCCCCGAGGAAATTGCCCTTGAGAGTACTTCAGATGAGCTGAAATTATATAGAAACAAGTGTAATGGAAATATATGTTTTGGGAAAGTTTAAAACGGGTTATTGAATAGACTTGGAGCTAAAGACATAAATTGGTATTTAAAGCGGTATTTAGCAAAAAGTTTTGCGAGAAAAGTGTTAGTTGGAACAACTTAGGCCGAGCTACCAATGAGAAAACTGTGGCTAATAGATAGCGAGTAGCAAAATTTTAAAATTCATGTCGACAATTTTATTTTTATTGACACTCATTTTAATATCAAATTGGATAGAAGAAGGACAGGTATGAAGTACTAGACTATTAGAATTGGAAAAAACGTCACGCTCTTCAATAAAACCTAGCAAAAACCGCACATATATTGCATTTAAAAAATTCATTGGTCCATCAATTGTTTGCCCTAAGAGAACACATAATTTTGATACCGCACTTCGCGTGACGTAAAAATATCTTCACGATATTTTTATAGTTTCCCTCAGGTGGTATTAAGTGTTTTCAGAAAAACAATAAGGAGCACGAACAGGTTGTCTGGGGATTGTAGTGCAATAATATTTTATACACCTCCAGAAATATATATTGGAAAAGGGAAGAAAAAATATGTGGTTACTTGAGTTTTTCATGATTTCCAGTTCATCATTATTTGGTATAGTTTGTTTCAAAAAGTACATAGAGCATTGGAATGCGATAAACCGTTAACAACCGGGTGTTTATCGGATATTACAGAGTTCTACTTGAAATTGAAGGATTATTTTACACAATGCCACAAGTTTATTAAATGATATAGAATAGAATGTGCTATAAAATATTGTATTTCAAAATAAAAATAGTGTCATTACCCACTACACAATTACTATCAAATTATTAAATATTTTGTCAAGTTTGTCTATAATATACGATGAACAGCTGGCTGCTAAAGCTAAAAATTAATCCACTTGGGATTTGAATATCAACTTAAAAATTGCCAAATGGGAATGATGATGAGAAATCGTACACCGAGAGAAGAGTTATATATATATATACAAATAA
The DNA here is from genome assembly GCA_910591695.1 of Galerucella pusilla. Classification (NCBI taxonomy): domain Eukaryota; kingdom Metazoa; phylum Arthropoda; class Insecta; order Coleoptera; family Chrysomelidae; genus Galerucella; species Galerucella pusilla. Next base: position 29,412 of record CAJUYI010002424.1, read on the forward strand.
ACTGATTTGTTTGACCCCCCTTTGTTTAAAACTTACATTGCTTATTTATTATACCGAAAAAATGAGTATCTCAGTATAATTGTACATTTATTGTTACGAGAAAAAAAAACTTATTTGCTACAAATCACATATTTCTTCAACCGTAATAAATCACATTAGCCTACAAATTATGTGGCAATTGAAACAAAGAATTCTCACCCACCCTTCCCTATTATTCAGTAACGGTCACCACCTGTATACGTTTGGCGTCAGTTTGCATGTGAAATTAGATCAGTTTTTGCAATTTCACTAATTATTTTGTTTTTGTGAAGTATGTGGTTGGAGTGCTCTGGACAAAAATGAGTTTAATAACAGAATGGATAAATTGTTAAACTCATGGCGATTACAGGAATTGTGAGATATCTTTGAAGGTAAGGAAATAAATGACAATTATATTCAAGAAGGTAGAAGTAACAAGCAAGCGAAATGTACCTCAAACATACACATTTCTCAATTAAACCTGTCAGATGTACTTCAAGAACTCCAAAAAACTACCATGGGGAAAGCATTAATGAGCACACTTAAGGACAGACAAGGCTATCTTGTGGATACCATTGTTGGTTATGTTTTAGATCATGTAGGTATGTTTAATTTTAACAATATATGGTTTCCATTTTATAAATGTATGGTATCCATTTTGAAAATGTATAGTTCTCTTTTCATTAGATCAAAATATTCAGCAGCAAGTTTTTTATTCCTATCCTGCTTTCCTACTAAACAGTTTTATGCATAAATAGAGACCATTAATTTTTATTAGATTTAAACATGTTTGTCATAAAAATACTGTAATTTTAATCCTTATCCAGACTAACCATCGACTAATTCGATCGACTAGTCCACACATACAAAACGAAAGTCAACTTTGTTGTTCGACATAGTCTGCAAACGGCTTAGAAAAATATTTTATTTTTATTTTCCTAAGTAACCTAATTATTTATGGAACCGTGTTGAAGTTACCCATACTGCTTAATACACCGTGAACTTTTAATATATTCCTAAATACAAATTTTTCAAAAGCTCAGTGTATTGAATGCATTTAGGTAACTTCCATAAACAAAAGACAATACCATAAATAATTAGGTTTTTTAGGGAAATTTATTTTTTCACTACAAGGCAATATAATGTTTATGAAAATTATGGTTCGGTTATGATAAATATGTTGAATTTTAGTAAAAATTAAGAGTTTTCTTGAAGAAGGAACATTTGTTTCCAACCAAAAAATATAATTTGCTGGGAAAATACATTTTTTACGAATAAAAAACATATCGTTAACCCAATTAATACTGTTTTTATGGTAAAGAAATATATTTTACCGATATAATACATTTTTTTAAGATAAAGGAATGTCATTCTGCGATAAAGTAATTTTTTTGTAATAAAACAATATAGTTAGCTTGCAAAAATAAGTATTTGTTATTGGAAAACTACTTTACATATTTAATTTAAATGCTTTCAAAGATTAATATAACTAGATGATACATTTTATTGATGACAATGAATATGTTTTCATCCATCAGCAATATTACTTCACGAACTCGAAACAAATCCTTTCTTAACGACAAATTAAATATTAGTTAGGCCATATGGAAAATCATATTTATTTGATATAATAAGATTTTAATTGTCACAAATAAATATTTTTCTCTGTGTGGACAAGGGAGGAATCTGCTTCATCCACTGAAAACTTGAGAAAAGTATTTAATCTTGAAAAGAAAAATAATATACGAGATATGGTACTACGATCTATGCAGTTTTCTTAGATTCATTAAGAAAATGAGATGTAGGCCATTGTTTACTTACTTAATTTACTTACTCACCATAAAATACTAGTTATCTACATCTTTAGAGAACTTGCGCAAAGACTGGTGGCTCCTCTTTTGGTAATTTTGTAATTTAATTTAAATGAATATTGTTCTTAGTTTTCAACATACGTCTTACATCTCATCGTATAGTTGGATATTTTGCGTACTATTGATTTCCCTTCATCATTCTTATATTCCAATTATTGAGTTAAGATTGGAAACGCGATTTTCACATCCTGGCTCATAACTCGCGAAAATTTCCAGTTGATTGCAAAAAAGCAAGAGAAATGTGATAATACCTTTCTGGAAAGTAACGGAATATACAGGTTAAAAGCCGGATAAATCTGATATGAAATTTCGAAACGAGCTACATTTGAAACAAAGAGGAGTAAAGACAAATATTAAATTGCTAAATTTTTGAAATACATTACATTTTTCTCTGACACTGCAATGACGATTTTCCAACGCTTCCAGTTACAATGCAAAAGCAACACAAATAAAGTGCGAAAGAGAAATAAGAACTAGCAGATTGAACAATGGCTTCCGATGCCTTCTTATCACAATAGTTGAGAAACATCTCGAAAGTTTAAATCCTCCTTTATAGAGCTGTCTTTGAATTTCGTCGGAGAAAAAATGAAATGTGTAAAAGCCAAATAAAAGTGACTTTGTGATAAAAAATTTATACAAAAAGACAAAATTTTCATTACAATTTTTAATCGTAATTTCCGTGAATTATCAAACAAAAGTAGAGCATTAGGTGTTACATGGAATATTTAAGATGTGTCACGGAATAATTAATGAT
>CAJUYI010002424.1:32154-54280 GCA_910591695.1 Galerucella pusilla
TTGAATAGGAACAACCCTTCCATGAATCGAAAGGCAATTCCAATTATCCAATCTCCAATGATTTCCAGACGCTGTAACTTTATCTGTCTTATAGTTCGGTAGCAAAGAACGATAAAAGACTTGACAAAATGAGAGTCTGAACCGTGATCAACGCACTTATTTTATCGTGTATAAGTTAAGAGATAATAATTATGGTTGAAATTGTCAAATACTCCTGAAAAACAGATGACTAGTTGTTCAATGAGTGCAGAATGATGGCTATTATTCACGCGGATGAAGTTTCCAAAACGAGAGAGAGCGCAGTGAGTAGGTTTTTGAATCATTCAAGTGAATAATAGCTATTCTACACAAGTAAAAGACTATACTTCAACCACGACTAAAAAGAAAAAACTTCCAGTGAGGATCGAACCTCGATCGTCCGCTCCATAGTCAACCACCACTAGGCTATAGAGCATATTTATGGAAATGTAAAGAGTAAATAATACATAATACGTAACTCATATTTTTAATTGGAACCCTTACATTTATAATTATAATTAATTCCGGGAGGCGTACACATTCACTATCGCTACTGTTGTCCATTTTCTTTCTCTCATAATACGTAAAATTATGATTTTATAATTATTTTGACGATTCAAATGACGCGCTGTCAGAAGCGATTTGCGTTCTTAGGTATTTGACGTTTTAAAGAGACGATTTAATTTATTCATAGAAAAGTGACATATATCGCACTGTCTAGTTCTATGGAAAGTGGCCTTTATTCATACGCGTACGGAAAATAGTTATTTTCCTAACAAGTGCAGAAAGTGATACTTTCCCGCACGCGACTGCAGTTGACCCGAACGACGCGAGGCGGAGTTCGGGCAAGCGGTCAAGGGCGGGAAAGACACTTTACGCATGAGTTGGGAACATTATTTTTTCTACGACCGTATATACAAAAAAGTATACCAACCAATTTTTGAAAAATTATTTTATTTCAATATACCTACATATGCAGGGTTCAGAAGCCAATCAGTGTAAGCCAAATTTTTATTCTAAATGACTTACCTATTGTAGCCTGTTCGTTATCCTTCAATCTTTCGGCTGACAATACAAGTTAAGTCATTATTCTAATCTTCTTACCATAGTTCCCAATAAAAAGTTTATTTTGAACCGATATAAAAAGTGGTTATTTTCATTCACAACAATTTAAAAATATCCAATTATCTCATTTAACTCAGTTCATGACTTACACTGATTGGCTTCTGAACCCTCCATATACAAAAATTGAACCAAAAAATATTATAATTATTATAAATATTAATATTGGAAACACAATTTGTTGCATTCTGTAAATTACTCCAAATTACCGGTCCAGTGGAGTTATTTGGTGTTAACTGGTAAATAGATGACGTTGATGAGGATGGTATCGGTTGCAGGTCACATAAAGATGACGATGAAGGTGACGGCAACGGTTTTAAGTCATTTGTAGATGAAATAATTTTATTTGATATATTTTTCATATATTAAACCCGGGTGGTTTGATAGTTGTTCTATGACACTACTTTAAAGAATGTACAGGGTTCTATCAAAATATCTTCATTATTTTATATTTTTCGTAGGAAAAATACTGTACATTACTCGTGCGAAAGTGATTTTCCACACTCGTGTGATTGTCGCACTCGGCTCATGCCTCGTGCTACAATATTTCACACTCGTGTGAAAAATGTCACTTTCCGCACACGTTATGTAATATACTATTTAATTCATTTTAGCGTGAATTCTGATAATCATAGAATGTGATTGGCTAACGAGAGTGAATTCTTTTTATTATTCATTGGTGTGAAGAATTTATATATCATTATGTAGCTGAATATGTGAAAATAATTTGTGCGATATTATTTAGTCGTGGAGAAATTTTCTTTTCCTACTACCGTGCGCTTTAACCCACTTTCCCGCACGCATTTTAGCTTTGAAAGTGTCACTTTCCCGCACTAGTGCGGGAAAGTAAAATTATGCAAATTTTGACCTTATTAGATAGTTTTTCACTTCGGAAGTTATAACTATTCTTACACCAGGTGAATAAATAGTCCATCAAATAAAATCAACATGTTTTCTAGCTTTTTGTTGCATTTTTAATTTTCTGAAAATATAAAATAATGAAAATATTTTGATATAACCTTGTACATTCTTTAAAGTAGTGTCACAAAACAACTATCAAACCACCCGGGTTTGATATAAGAAGAATATATCAAATGAAATTCTTCCATCCACAAATGACTTAAAATTGTTGCCGTCACCCTCATCGTCATCTTTATGTGACCTGCAAACGATGCCACCCTCATCAACGTCATTCACTCACCAGTTAACACCAAATAACTCCACTGGACCGGCAATTTTTAGTAATTCACAGAATACAGCTAATTGTGTTTCTAATATTAATATTTATAATAATAATTGATAATAATAATAATAGTTTTTGGTCTAAGTTTTTTATATGTGTGTTAAAATAAAATAAATTTTGAAAAATGGGTTGATATACTTTTTTGTATATACGGTCGTAGAAAAAATAATGTTCCTAACTCATGCGTAAAGTGTCTTTCCCGCTCTTGACCGCTTGCCCGAACTCCGCTTCGCGTCGTTCGGGTCAACTGCAGTCGCGTGCGGGAAAGTATCACTTTCCGCACTAGTTAGGAAAATAACGATTTTACACGAAAAATAGTTTTTTCATTCATGGAGAAAGCAGTCAAAAACAGTCTTATTATTACTCACTAACGTGAACTCTTTTATACATCACCGAGCTTTCGGACATATTTGCTTCCATTTTCAAGGCTAAAATATTGCAATAGAAATAGGTTATAATTTGAAATCAATTTAAAAAATCTTCAATCAAATTAGCACAAAAATAATTCATTTCAAAATATATAGTTCCAGAATCCAAACTTTCAAAAATGATGTTTCCTCCATTATAAATTGTCATGCCCTTTCCAGAATCTTCTCGTCGTCCCACCTCTGTTAGAAATTATTGGAATGCAGGGACATTTCGAACATTCGTGGAACATTCTGGCGATACGACAGCTGTCAGAAGCAAACTCCGTCGGCTGAAGCACTAGCTGCGAATAATAGCGACACATGTAGCGATCCCTGCGAATAATACGAGGTGTCACACCACATAAAAATATCCGGAGACAGAACATTATGTGACTATATGAAATTTTTATGATGTCGAATTTTTATGCATGAAATATCTTTGTGCTATGTCTAGGGAACGAATGTACACGGTACACACTTAAAATTTTATCGAGGAAATAAAAGTAATTGATAATAATGTACAAAAAAAAACTCTAACAGAAAGAAGAATTTATTGAGCGAGCTGCAAATATTAAGACTAGGGAATAAATAATGAAAATGTTCCCAGCAGAAATCTTTATGAAAATATAATATATTATAATCCTGTAAGTTCATTGATTTTTTCAGGTATTTCTGCGAAAAAACTTTTTAAAGTGTAGTTTCCGATGTGTTAAGGACAAGTGAAAAACACGTGAAACATTTTCGGGTCGCCTGCGAGTTGCCCCAGTTTATCTTTGCAGGGGTGTAAAGTTAAGGGAAAAAATATTTTAATGAGGCAGTTTTATCGTCACATGTACGCTTACTACAACTGCTATGTAATATAGATCCCTCGAAATTTGGTAAAATATACTAAAGTGAGTTGTTAATAATTTAAAAAGTAATTTCCTTGTACATACGCACGATATTACACATTTTATAACCTGTACGATATTAAAGTTCCACAGAATTAATAAATGATCAATTTATAGAAAAAAAAACATCAATTTTTTCGCAGAAATGAAAATAATTGTTTAAACTGGTTGTACTAGAAACAACGAATATAGAAAAAATAATCAAAGTGTCCTGAATAAGATGGATGATAAAAAAGGCAGTAATATAGGGAGAATCACAGAATAAACATCAGTTACAAATAGACCAAACGGAGATCAGACTTGAAAAAAGTGGAAATTGAAGAGTGGAGGAAAAATATCCAGGACAGAAAGGAATTTAGAAACATGCGAGCAAGGATTGATTCTCCACAAAACCTAAAGAAACTAAGAGCCAAATATTGGCTGTAATTATTCTGGATGGATGCTCCTCATGGAATATGAACAAAAATAACCATAATACTTGTGTCCGATTCAATGTCCACATTTTCATTTAATTTGGTTCAAATTCTTACAATTATATATTCCAAAAAAGGCTTTAGTCAAATTTTCTCCGCATTTTATTTATTTTTTTCCCTTCGGAGCCGTCCTTTCGCCGGTACCACCTCAGCCTCCTGGGCTTATTGCATACAGGTTCTTAGCTGGTTGATTGTAGAAGTCTCCTGAAGTCATTTGGGTTCTACCATAAAGTTTCTGCCTTCTGTGGTCCAGCGACTCACAGTTGCATAGTATATGCAGAGCTGTTTCGGTATCCTTTTTGCATCTTCTGCATGTAAGGTCTCCGTTGTACAGCCCTATTTTGTTTAGGTGCTCCTTTGTGGGAAAGTGTCCCGTAAGTGGCCCCGTAGTGGTGCGCAGTTTGTTCCTGCTCATTGAGAGCAGTTCTTTCGCTACTTTTTCTGATGGTTCTTTTATGAATTTCTTCCCATGTATTTGCCCAGTCGTATTCTTCCAGTATTTCTTGTGTTGTTCTTTCAACCACCCTTTCAACCATGACCTGGTTAAGCATCTGGGGATGCCCACAGCAGGTTCGGGTCCGTTCATCAGAGTTGACGATCCTACTCTTGCGAGTTCGTCAGCTTTTTCATTGCCTGCGATTCCTTTATGACCTGGTACCCACTCCAGTGTTACACTGTTCCGAGTCGCCAGTCTTCTAAGTTCTTCGCCGCATTCCCATACTAGCCGAGATGTCACCCTATAGCTCTGAAGTGCTTTAAGGGCGGCTTGGCTGTCGCTGTAGATCCTGATCTGCCTGTTGTTGTAGGCTCTCATACTGTTAGCCCTTGCACACGCAAGTATTGCATAAACCTCTGCTTGGAATACAGAGGCGTATTTTTCTAGCGAGACGATTCCTTCATATTTGCTCGTCTTGCTGTATATGCCCGCTCCGGTGCCGAGTTCATTTTATTAATTACTAGACTGTTCTATACTTCCGCTTGGGACGATCAAAATTGCATTATATTTGTCATGGAAAATTGGAAAATCAATTGTCCTTTACCCATTCTTAAATATAACCTGGGCGTATTGGACTTTAACGACATATAGTTATCCTATTTTTCTATTCACTGATATGCATCAAGCAAAGTTACAGATTAATATACAGTGGGATTCACTCAGCTAAAAAAATTCAGAACTTTCAACTTGACCTCAAAGTTCTAAAATTGATTGGCGAAGATTGGTTCCGTAAAGGAGCCAAAATATGAAAAAGGTTTAATCGTTGGTATACCAATATTGCGTTACATTATCTAGAATCAATTTCAGGAGATGAAAAGGCTACTTGGCTGACCTTTTCCTTTGATGAGGTAAACGCAGAAAAACCAAAGATCTCACAGCTTTCTGAATAGTATCCTACTCGAAATAATTGAGTCATTCCAAACTAAAAAATTATTGTAGTATCTTTCATTTCCGTAAACGTTTTAAATTGTTTTTAATTCAGCTTTTATGAAACGATTTTGCAAAAACAAAACGTGATAGAAAATATCACTGGTAGTGATAAAACAGTAAATTTTTCTCCAATTTCCTCCTTATTGAAAATTCAAGTCGCGTTCCGGCGTCGAGACAAAAAGCATTGGACTCGCCGCCTTCGTCGCCACAGTTTCTTGGAGGCCACGCCAAGAACTCAAGAAGTGCGCCTCTGGTGACAGATGCTGAGAAAGCAAACAAGTGGTCGGAGGTTATTTATGGCCGCCATTCCAGTCGCGTTTCCAGCAATTAAATTGACTCTTTTTCTTTATTGATTTCTGTTTTTTTCCATTTTGATAAATTGCTTTTCGTGAGAGAAGCCGGTTTCTTATTTTTACGACAATAATATGCTTTGAAATGTTTACAAAGTTATTCAGTTATGAGCAAACATAAAGGGTCTGTTTATATCCATTCAACCTTCTACACTGAATATTTAATTAATAAAAAACATTCAACTGAACGTATTATCAATGACAACTTACTTTTCCAAGAGAATATTTTTATTTCAAAGAACAGGCAAGTCATCATTTCACATCCCATCAATATCTAATTCTACACATAGATTCAAAAGTTTTGCATCACCCTAAATCTCCGAAGAAAAAAATGTGTTCATCATAAATGGATCAGAGATTAATCGAATAATTAGTTTCAATAAAAAAAAACGTGTATATTTGTCAAAAAATTTTATTATCCAATAATAAACTTGCTTTAAACATAAAAAGTATTCTTAGAAATTGAATAAATTAAATACAAGTTGATTCTTTTTGAAGAAAAGGTTAAGTGAGAACCTGCATAAGAACTTTTATTAAAGAGTATTTCCACCTCTAGAATTTATGCAAGCTTGAAGTCGCCTGCCCATGCAGTTTACCAAATTATTGATATTCTGTTGAGGAATATTTCGTCATTCTTCTTGGGCCGCATGAACAAGCTCTTTTACACTCCTGGGTGGATTTCTGCGTGCTGCCACTGCCCTGGCAAGCATGTGCCAAGCATGTTCTATGGGATTCATGTCAGGAGATAGGGCAGGCCAGTTCAAACGATTGATCCCTTCAGTTTCAAGATACTCATTTACAGCTCTGGTCCGATGAGGTCGGGCGTTATCGTCCATGAAAACGAAGGAATTGCCAACAGCTGCGCGCCATAGTCTCACGTGAGGATGTAGAATCTCTCTGAGATACCTATCACCAGTCATCGTTCCCTCCACATGAATTAATTCTGTGCGATCATTTAACATGATACCAGCCCAAAACATAGCACTTCCTCCTCTGAAGGGCGGCACGGGGCGAGCATGGGCAAGCTGAGCAACTCTCGTTGGATCCCGCCATACACGTATTCGATGGCTATCTTGTACCAAACAAATCCTTGTCTCGTCGGAAAAAAACACTGAATTTCAAAATTCTTCAGGCAAGGCCGCGTGTTCTTGAGCCAACTGTAGTCGGCGAACTCTGTGCTCAGGTTGAAGTCTGGGCACTCTTATTGGTTCGTCGACACCTCAAACCTGTCGCAAGTATTCGTCTTCGTAATGTCGAGATCGATACTTGAACTCCCTACGCATGTCTTATATCTCTTTGGAGTGCTGGTATTGCCATGGTCGGGTTTCTTCGGATAGTTAAGTGGATATAGCGGTTCTGCCAATGATTAGTAACACGCCTTCTACCGCTTCTAGGTCTATCACGAAGAGAATTGGTCTGGAGATACCGGTTCCATACACGAGACACATCACTTTGCCAAATGCCAACTCTGTTTGCCACGAACCTTTGAGAATGACCTTCTTCAGCTAAAGCCACTATTTTTGCACGGTCAATCTCACTTATCACTTGACGATTCATGTTTGCACTTAAAATCGTAAAAATCAAAACCCTTGAATGTTAAAATGATCGCACTAAAAATGTTATCCTACAAAAAAAACTGTAAACATCTGTATATTGCGAAAAAAAATGGAACATATTGAAATGGTAAACATTGATAAACAAACCAACAAAAAATTGATAGCGCAAAAAAATTCCTTCGCATCCGAAGAAGGTGATGCAAAACTTTTGAATCTATGTGTAATTATCAAGAAATATGGAAAAAATCACCTACTCATGTGAAAAAAAACTGTTCCTTTCTAATATTATGAAAGTACGTTTTGAAGCAGAAGTATAAACAAAAACAGTTTATTATTTAGAGGCCGCTGATTGAATGCGTATTGAAATGTAAACAATTTTTTCAGTAACAATGTAATATTGTTAATTCCTCAAATTCTATCGTAGATAAACACACTTGTTAAATCAATTTCCATTAATTAGGGAGCGGAGGCATGTAATCAAAATATTGACGAAAGGTGTAAAATTTCCATCCATTCCGTAATATAAACATGTTCGTATTGTTCATAAACGGATTGGTGCATACTGCCAGTATTCAATATCAAACCAAATTCAACATGGAATACAACGGATCTATCAATTAGGAGTTTATCCAACAGAAAATAAAACAATTTTCATATATATTCTAGATACAGTGTGTAAGAGCAGAACGGAATAAACAGATTATTTCGGTTTCTGTACATATTTTTGAAAAACTCCGGAACACATAAATGATTTTGTGGAAAAAATAAGACTATTTCCAGTGGTTGCTCAAAATATAATTGGAAATAGATAAATATATCAAACTTTGACTCAACCATACCAGTAATTAAGAAGATAGTGATATATGATTCCACAATAGCAAGTACAGAACAATTATAGATATAGTTACTGCATAATATCATATATGAGATCTGTCTAAAGAATGGTATGGTTGGTACCCACTGGACGCCTTCCTCTCAACTCTTGTACGAACCTATTGCTTTCATTGACAAACACATATTTGCTTATCGATAAAAGCGACAGACAGTAGTACACAATTGTTGTACCTACCTTTTTGTTTGTCAGCTTTACAAAGGACTGCGTCCATTATCCCAAGTCGATGATTGTATTCATATGGCAATGTTTCAGTTGATCGATACATGGGTAGACAGAATAGACCTACTGGACATGGAAGTAGCAGAGAAACATATATAATAATAATATCAACGAACAGAAAAGATACTGAATGTTAGATTTATGAAAAACACCTTGTTTGATGCTAAAACACTGGTACTATTATTATTAGATATTCAATATATTCAACCTAAGATTCCATCATCAAATAATTTTGTTGTTGTGGCATCAAATTTTGCGAACAATTTGATTGCTTTAAATATTTAATGGCACAATATAAATTATCTGAACTGACAATACATTATTACTCAATTTAAGCGGTATAATTAAATTAGTATTTCTAATCGAAAATAATCATCTGAATTTAATTAAAACCACATTATTGTCTGCAATGTGTATGGTAGTTTATTGATAAAACATACAAAATATACTAAATACGAATAAACAACAAAGTATGCAAAATTTCAGAATATACGACTACGGTACTGCATACTGACGGGGAGACAATGAGATATGCAGTTTCAGTTGGTTAGTATTTCAGTGGGGATAATGATGGCAAACCTCTTACTGTTACCCAGGAACCTCATATAGCATTAGTCCAGGAAAACCAGTGGTTTCAACAGGGCGGGTGACCAATCACACTGCACGACTATTGATAGCATTGATGCAGAAAACTTTTAAAGGACGCATCTTTTCCCGTGGTTCCCCCGATACCACACGACCGGTTGCCTGCGCGTATGGGGGATGGTGGAGGAAGAAGTCTTCAGCAGTACAGATGCACCCAGATCTTATATGATTTACGTCTCCTTTTCAGAAATATGTAGTGACCTGTGTCCTCGAACATAATATTTGAAGATCTGCGTGTCTGTTATAAACAATGTCTACAGCACACATTTTGAACAGGTATTGTATAGAAATAATAATAATAATGTATCAGTAATAAGTAATATACTCAGTATTTTCAGTAATGTATATTTTGGCGCATACTGTACTATCAAATTACATATATGGACGGAACGTTCACTGAAAATTGCATGCCTAGCAGCATGCAGAATTATATTATTGTAGAAATTGAATTATACGTAACAGATTGTTATTTGTTTTCAATTTTGTTAATAGCAGTAATAGTAGCTTTGAGTTGAAAATTGGAATTAGAGGTAAAATTTTATAGAAACTATTGTTATAAAAATATATTGTAGTTTATAATTTTATTTAGTGTATGAAGAATGTTTTTCAAAACAATTGTTTTAATTTTGTCGAATGTGAAAATACACAGTGGCTGTCCAAATAAGTAGGGATATGAATTATGGTTGTTATATCCGAAACAAGGAAGAGTATTTTGGGATTTGAGGTCACTTTGGATTTGAATACTTGATACGACATTCAATTCCACAACCTCAACCTCAACTTCTTCACTCATTCAATATATATCTTCATTACCTCTATTCTCATGTTAAGCAAGCATTCCAACCCCAGCCACATAAATGCTTCTTTACATCCTACGGGTCGATCAATGTTTGCATGCTTTTTTTTTGACGTACCAGTTACATTTCATGTCCACGGAATCTCAACGGTCTTTCTCACTGTATCTAGATCTTCAAAATACAGACACCCATCAATCTATCTCCTTCTGGATTTATATCAATATGTACCTGCACATTTTTCTGTATATCATTATTGAAAAATTGTACAATGAGTTAGCATTAGCTTGTACCATACTGAAAAACAAGTGGAACCATTCATTGCATTTTGAATAAAGGAAAAAAAAATTATGAAGTAGAATAAACTGTAAGCTCTTGAATAGGAACTCACAATACCGACCTAGCATTACAGCAGTGACAAATATGACTACAAAAAAATAAATTTTTTCAACCCAAATATTTATAATAAAAGTTTATACGACGTTTAGAAGAGTCGCATAACTGAGAATTTCGTTAAATAGAAACTCCCAAAGATAAAGCAGCTCATATTTTAAAATAAAGCAGAGTACAAAGGATCGTAAAGAAAACTCAATATTTTCCCCGGCACTCTTCCAAACTGAAGCCATAAAGCGAGTTCAAAAGGTAACTTTCTAACTGAGAACATCACGACTTCACAGAGACGTAACACACTCCCTTTTTGGTCAAAAATATGCATTTCATATCCCCTTTTTCCACCATTCGCTTATTATTATTTGATATGCGTGGCAAAATTGAATGGATGTTTCAACTTCTGCAAAATCGTATGCCACAGTTTCTTAATGTATTTTTAACACTACGGTGACAATCAATTCATCAAAATTGCCGCTGGAATACGATATACTGATGAAGATTGCAAATTGTATGACCACCTTTACACTCTAGTTAGTGATGTGGTAATCTTGTTTAGTATGAATTTTCAATGAAAACAGGATGACAATTGAAAACCACAATATTACTATCATGAACAACTTCTTTGAACAATGTAATCGCAATGTTTCTCCCCCTTTCCAGAATGTTTTAGTTATTTCACAGTTTTTCCCCCAAAAGTGGTATCTGAGCTCAATAATTCCCAATATGAATCCAACGTCATTTATTAAATAATAGTCCTCCAAAAATAACTTTAAAAAAATATAGTGTAGGTTAGATCCCTTGTTGACGACGCTGAACTCCTTTCTTTGCCCTCAGCACAGTAATCGTTGTCATACATTTCTTAACAAAGAAACTAACTGGAAATCAATGGAGAAAGAAAAATAATTAAAAGCAAACAATGTGCCTCGGGAGTTGCAAATTTGTCGTAAATTTGAATTGAAATACGGAGGTAATGTTCATTAAACGGTCAATTTTTTATTTGTAGCTAGAAGTTGACAGACTATTAATTAACTTGAATACTTTTTTGCTATTGATGAAGAATTTCAACGTAACAATAAACAATTTTATGTTAATGTAACGTCATAAGTTTGGAACATTTTTCTGAATCAACAAATACCTTCTACATTAATAATTCACTCCTATCAGAAGACTAACTAAACTAAAGGAATAGGAAATAGGTTAGGCAAATAGAAAATTCATTCTGCTTTTAGAAGTACTGAAGGATAATAAATAAGCATTTCGAACAGTGCTGTATCATTTGGGAAGTGATAAAGACAAAATATTATGAGATGGAAATAAATATAAATCATTCACATTTTTTTTATGGAAAAAAATAGAAATATAGGGGCATTTTGGAATGAATTTTCCAAGAAAGGCGATACCCTGTATTGCAGCAATTATAGAGGGACATTAATAAGTATTATTATTGGAGTAAAAGTTTTTTATACATGAAACAAAATATTTTGACTTGAAACAAAACAATATTCTCCAAATTCTGTTGTTCCGTCGAATTCACGTGAAAAATACGAACCTTAACGCTACTAATTTTATGCCTGTATAATGTAGCAATATTTCCAATTCCAATTTTCAATGCGATATACCTTCACAAAAGCTGACCATTTTTTCAGTATATGAATTACCCAACGTATTGTATAGAAAAATCAAAAGTTTTTGAAGGACAAGTAAGCTAACATTAAAGCAACAGGCATCGTGAGTGTGCCTCTCTCGGATGCAGCAACTGGTGGTCGTGCCGCCAACCAACGAAAACCACCACCGCCTCTGCTGTCTGAGGCGCCACCGCTGAAAATATTACACATGCAACAGCGTAATTGGCAGGTGTCCAAAGCGTTTTTCATGCCAACACGGATTTGATACACGGTTTGCGCTATGAATATTTTATTGCAAAAATCAAAAATACAGCTCCGGTTTTACTAAACTCACAAATAGTTTCTGACAGGATAAACTTATATCAAGTTAACGTCAGATGATGTCATAACCGATCTCATAAAAGTTTATACTGACTGTACATTATGGATAATTGAGAATCTCTAGACTGTGTATGGAGAAGTTTACGAGGAATATGCCTAAACGAAGGAATTAACGATTAATAAAGATGGAAATAGTTGGATACAAGTGGAAGAATGAACATTCCAATAGATATTTCCCTTCCCATAGTTATAGTTCGAAACAACCCTTAGTTGTTAGTAATATTTTATTAAAAAATTCATCCTTTTCAAATGTATGTTTCTTTTCCATACATCTACTCGAATTTGAACGACCTCTGTTTCAGTTTCCCTCGAGATGTCTTGTTATTTTTTCTCAAATTCAGCAGTCTGACATTCCCTCCAAATGCTGTACTCGCCCTAATTATGGTATTTTATTGTAGGTGACTATGGCGGGCTTGATAAAAAATTCATACAACCTGAAATTTCACGTTTCACATCGTTTCAGATCGGTAACAACTCGAAAGCAAGTATTTAACAGACATTCGAAGTTTGGGGTGAGCGAATGTCGGAAAAACAATCAATATATATGCACCGAGAAAATGATTTATTTGTGACAATCAAAATCTTATTATGTCAAATAAATATGATATAATTGTCATTTATTTCCTTACCTTCAAAGATATCTCACAGTTCTTGTAATCGCCATGCATGGCATAGATGGCATGCATCATATTCTGGAACCCTTAAAAAATCTTATCAATAGATGTTTCGAATCAGGAATATGGCCGTCGGACTTTAAAGAATCACTCATTATCCCGCTATACAAGAAAGGAGACCCAACCACAATCACAAATTACCGCCCTATTTCTCTGATAACACACATTTCCAAAATTTTCGAAAAGGCTTTAAAAAATCGTTTAGATTCTTTTCTAGAAAAATATAATTTGATCTCTAATAATCAATTTGGTTTTAGAGAGAAGAAATCTACTGAGGATGCGATATTAACCTTGACATCGAGAATAACCAAAGCCCTAAACGATAGTAACCCGTGTCTTTGCGTTTTTATAGATCTTTCCAAAGCTTTTGACACGGTTCACCACAATTTACTTTTGAAATCGCTGGAAAACATAGGTATAAGAGGACAAAGTCTAAAGCTGTTCGAAAATTACTTATCAAATAGATACCAGCGAGTAAGACTCGGTGAAGTCGTCAGTGAGGCAAGAGAAATTGAATTCGGAATACCACAAGGTACAGTCTTAGGCCCGATTCTTTTCAATATTTATGTGAATGAATTATATTCTCTCGAAAGTGATGGATTCATTCTTGGTTTCGCTGATGATACGGCCATACTCTATACTGCTGACACTTGGGAAGCACTAAAGGACAAATCACAAAACGATTTTAGTAAAATAAAATCTTTTCTAAATAGTAAATTACTCACAGTGAACTTAGAAAAAACAAACTACATCCCTTTTAGCTGTAACAGAACTGGATTACCAATTTTCGATAACTTAACCGTAAGTGTAAATGACAAGCCCTATCACATTTCACCGCTTAGTAAAATTAAATATCTAGGGGTCATCATTGATTCACATTTAAGGTGGGACTCTCACATTAAATATATTATCAAAAAACTACAGATTATTTTATACAAATTCAAATACCTTAAAAACATATTACCAACCCACCTCCTAAAAACACTATACTACGCACTTGTGGAAAGCCATATCCGCTATGGAATACTGGGATGGAGAGCTGCAGCGAAAACGTACATACACCTATTAGAAATATGTCAGAAACGATTTCTAAAACTCATTTTTTCTAAAGATCGACAGTACAACTCTAATCAACTGTACCTAGAAACAAATATTATGGACATCAGACAATTATACTTCTTTCACACTCTTATAAAATATCACACCAAAAAACAAACAGCATTACTAGCTAACCATCCATACAATACAAGAAATCGAAATCAACACCTAGTTCCCTATATGATGAAAACAGTAACACAACGTTCCTTCAATTACTTAGCACCAAAATTTTATAATAGTTTACCTGAACGAATAAAAACATCTATATATCCACCTCAATTCAAAAATGCACTGAAAGTATTCATTCATGAGAATCCAAGACAATTAATTCATCGCCATTTTGATGCATATATGTGATCTGAACAAATCATGATCTTAATAGGTTACAGTGTACTGCTTGCATAAACAAGGAGAAACTTGTTATTATTCTGTATTGTTGTGTATTTCTTTTTATTTCGGTTGTTATTCGGTTATTATTTATAAATTTATTATCTATTATTCATGAGTATATTATATATTATATTATCATTTGTATTTTTAGGAAATATTTATAAGTACACTTTTATGTGATGTATGTATTGTATGTAATAATTTTATTAACCTTTTTATATTTACGCGAAACAAGTGGAACAGCACTTATCGCTCATTACCTTTATTCATCATATTTTACTGTGACATACTCCTTTGTATTGTTATTTATTGAATAAAGATTATTATTAAGTCATGAGAAATACTTCCATGGCTGCAATGGAACAACCACTTCCCTTGCACCTTGTAATACAGGAAGGCAATGCACCTGAATATCGTAAGAATTGTCTTAAGAGGACAGGCAAAAAAGTATAGTATGTGAATCCAAAGAACTGAAGACATTATCTGGTCTGAACCAGAACAGTGGAAAAATTCCACCTCCAGAGATTCTATTTAGATTTAAATGAAATCTTCTAACAATGTTTTTCGGGTGAAAGCATTATCTCTGAAGCTAGCAGTCTGTAACGAAAATGATGGAAAGAAGACAGACAGAGAGAGCAATGCATTCTTAGTAACAAAATATTTTACTGTTATGCATAATCCCTCGAACGATTTGCAGGATTCTACATTCGTAGAGTCGAATTGGTTGTATTTTACATAACAAGTATAGCGTTACTCGAATGTATTTTATTACTTGAACACTCGAACATTTTATTTTAAATACTTTCTTTGTTTAGAATATTTCATGTCTAGTTTTTATTTGAGCGAATTTTATCTAGATTCAAAATGAATTTCTCGATAATTAATGAGTATGGCACAAAACATATGAATATATTCTGAAACAGATATTTTGACACATTGTGAAAATATTAAATTGTGAATATATTGGAAGAATTAACAATTTAAATTAGTACAATGAAAAACGCAATTATTAAAAATATTTTGACAACTATCTGACAATTGCTAGGCAAATAAAAGCCACCGTGATTATTCCCACTATAATAATGACATAATTGGTTGAAACTTACCCTTGTGACAAATGAAGAAGCATTTCATTGGTTTTAAGAAACGTCAAAAAATAATCATCATAATATAGGTAGATTATTTGAAGATAAAACGTTCACGAACATCACAATTAGAGCTTTCAAAGCAAGTATCACTTCACAAATTAGGAGTTTCTGTTTCCCTAAAATAACATTAGATATCATACTTGAAATAAACAGAGTGTGAAATAAGTCTTCATATTTCAATGCTCTGACTTTCACAGAGCGCGGTTCAATTATAAAACAAAGCCATCATTTTGCAAAACTTTCCATTATTAAACACAATATCTAGGACTCACACCCCCTGATTCTAATATTGTTCTAGTTTGACCGTTAAACTTTTATCAACTTTCATTCTATAAACTCTTCAAAGGACCAAAATAAGCTCTTCAATACTCCTTTTGATGGGTTCGTAGTGCATACAAAGTGGAAAGTTCAACTGATTCTCACACTAAGTACCTTACTTAATTATTCAGTAGTCTTCTGTCCAAACTTATGTTTAAGACTGTTGAAGTCATACATGTTAACGGTTATTCGCGATGAGGTTGTACGAAAATATTTTCATTTATCATGCAAACACCTGAACCAAGTTGGGTATGGAATTTGAATATACAACAATGGCGATGACGTGGAAAAATTCAAAAAAAAAGGTAGAACGTGTCGCGGGACACACGGTAGGAACTTTAGTTACTTTTAAGCAAAAATTATGTAATACATCTGACGTTATAAAAATACAATTTGCATTTTCCTTGGTTGTCGAGTAGTAGGCAAACCAGACTCTCACGCGGTAGACCCGGGTTCGATTCCCCGTGAAAAACTTTTTTTTTATTGTTAATTTTATTTTTAAATCATTATTCTGCTTGATATTAATAACGACAACAGGTAGACGTTTGATATATTTAGCAGATGATATTTATTATTATAGATAACGGTACGGTACCCTTCATGAGGGAGTCCGACTGGCAACATCTACTTCATCTACTTATAACAGCATCGTATATTTAAAAAGGGAAATCGTAGCATTATACAAATTGGACATTCAAGAACTGTACGTTCACCACACAAAATTTGTGAAAACATAAAATTGAATTGTTGAATTTCCAATTTGAAGTTATATTACAGTTTATAGAAATTTTCATTTTCTGGATTTTTTATTAAGTGGGTCGTAGAAAAAATATGCTGCTCGACTTGTGTGGATAGTCCATATCGCACTCGAACGATTGAGCACTCCGCCTACGGCGTCGTACTCAAACTTCGTCCTCGTGCGATATAGCCATCATATCCACACTAGTTGCACAAACTACTATTTTAAATCCATTTTAAAGTTAGGTATCGAATTAAAACATTCAAGTATTTAAAATTTCAATACCCTGTATTTCGAAAAGTAAATGTGCTTTACCCCTTAATCCTCATATCATTTTGCCCAATTTTACGAGAGGAGTCTACATGCAAACTTTGTAATTACCCTTAACGTTCGAAATGCTTATACTTTTTTGCGCGATTCCGAATAAAATAATTTAAATTTCTTCGAAATGAACGAAATGTCAAAAGTGACATTTATACTTCTTGATCAGTTTAAAATATATTTTGCATTTTGGTGAAACTGTTTTTATGCTATTTATTACTTTTCGACGTCTGAACGGTAAGTAAATTACTTACCGACGTGTTAAACCTAGAAACCAGTAAAGACAACCTACCGTCCTGACAACAGTTGCTGTAAATAAACAAAAAAGTCAATCGCGCAAAAAAAATTATGGAAATAATAGTAAAAATGTATCCGAACAAATTCAAGTAGGTACCAGCTTTGCATAGAATTTTAATGTAGCATCGGTGGTTCAGTGGTAGAATGCTCGCCTTCCACGCGGGCGGCCCGGGTTCGATTCCCGGCGGAAGCATATGCATCGCTGCTCCGTAAACGAGAGAGAGACTCAGGAGAGAGCACACGCACTCAAGCAAGGCACATAACAAAACAACGTGACATAACGTAACGTAACGTAACGGTCAGATCTTTTGCGTCGCGACCCCCGGTCGCTCAAACACAACCTGACTTAAAGAACTGAAGTTCCAAAAAGACAGTCAGAAATCGAATACGGAGCATTGATGTAAAAATATGAAGCCTCAAACAAAGAGTAGTACATGGAGAAAAAGCAGGAGCAGGATATCGACAAGTTACAGGTAGAGGTAGAAGCAAAAAGCGGAGAACGATCTGTTGGAATCTTGAAATTTAATAAGAAGGCAAAATTACGTCGTAAATTGGGAAGAAAAGGTTGGTCAATGATAAAATATTCATGTCAATCCATAAAAGCTAATAAAGCGATGGAAATCATTGGCTGGAAGCAAACATTTAGTAAAAAAGCTATAAAAGTGACTAACCTGATGCATTCCACATTGTCTTCGTTCAAAATAACAGTAATGAAAAAAAAGCAAAAATGTTATTAAAAAAAAATCATCGTTAACTCAATAATATATCAAAATTGAGTTATTTTATCAAACCATACGAGCTCATCAGCTATACTAGTTTATCATTTTAATTTGCAAAGTTCGAGTGCTCTTGTTTTCGAAACTATTTCTACGAAAATTATCTCAAATTACCCTCTCGAATATATGCATGATCAGGCATCTCATATGCACAGAAGCGCTTCAACTTCTCTTCTCATCCTTCATGATTATCGATTGTTATATTATCTGTTCTACTCAGTGGCGAAACGCGAGCGAAAGAAAAACGTTAATTTTAAATTGGAAAAATTAAATAAAATGGATAAAAAATAGTCCAATTCAATATAAAATATGTGACTGTTCCATCTTTTTGTCGAGATTGGGGACTCTTTTTTGACACCAAAAATGTTGGGAATACACCAAGTTCTAATATTCCAAATCCAGAGTTAGAAGCCTCCAAAGTTTCGTCATTTCTTTCTTATCTACAACTCCACCAACCTCGACAATAGTATTATGTTTTTACAGATACAGAAATATATTTCCACCACAAGCCAACAAACAGTTATCTTAAGTATGCGAGATATATTATCCTTAAAAAAATTGACTGCATCGACACTGTCGTTGATATTTCATTAACTAGCTTCTGTGTTTCTGCATGCCTTCGTCTTGAAGGACTACGGTGTTACGGAGTTAACCGCTTTCTCCTCTCTACTAGCAATTGTTCCGAATGACGTCACCGCTAATCACGTTACACCTCATTATGAAGTTCTTTGCCCAGAGTTGGATGAAAACGGGATTAAAGAGGAAAGTGCGTAGATAAATTGAGGACGCGTTATTTGGAAGATTCAAAGTGTTTAGGTAAATTTTTGCCTTGGGGCTTTTGATCTTCTTGATATCATTCCAATTATTTTGGGTAATAAGCAAAATTAGATGCTGAAGAAAAAACTGAAGGAGTAGCTGAATTTATTGGTTCACCTATGATAATGATAGCGATAATGTGGGTATTAAACTCAGCTTAAAAATAATTTATCTAATTCCGCTATCAAATATAACACTTTAAGTACTCCTTGACGTTAGGTAACGTCACATTTTTCATAACCTTCATATATCAGTTATGTAAAAATTTTAGGTAACTGCTTAAGTTTCAAAGAATAATTCATTAATTAGGTAGGTACTGTCAAAACTGACAATTATTCCATTATTTAAACTGACAATTACCCCATTCTTCTAATTCAATAGTATTTCAAGATTCATAATCATTGAAACATTGAAAACATCATTATTAAGGACACAAATATTTAAAGTAAGTCAATTTTCTGGGAGAATACTTCATAGTAACAATACTTCTAACACCATTTGAATCCACTTTAATATTACCATTGTAATTGAAGTTTTTGGAACTTTAGTTCTTTACGTCAGGTTATGTTTGAGCGACCGGGGGTCTCTCTCTCCTTCACGAAGCAGCGATTCATATGCTTCGGCCGGGAATCGAACCCGGGCCACCCGCGTGGAAGGCGAGCATTCTACCACTGAACCACCGATGCTATATTAAATTTCTATGCAAAGCTGGTATTCGCAGTGCTGGTGATCTACTTGAATTGGTTCGGATAAATTTTTTCTATTTTTTCCATAATTTTTTTTCCGCGATTGATCTTTTTTGTTTATTTACAGCATCGGTTGTCAAGACGGTAGGTTGTGTTTACTGGTTTCTGAGTTTAACACGTAAGTGATTCACTTACCGTTCAGACGTCGAAAAGTAATGAATAGCATAAAAACAATTTCACCAAAATGCAAAATATATTTTAAACTGATGGAGAAGTATAAATGTCACTTTGACATTTCGTTCATGTCGAAGAAATTTAAATTATTTTATTCGGAATTTATTTCAATACGATCGCGCAACAAATGGTATAAGCATCTCGAAGGTTAAGGGTAAGGGTAATTACAACGTTTGCATGTAGATTCCTCTCGCAAAATTGGACAAAATGAAATGAGGATTAAGGGGTCTAGCACATTTACGGGGAATTGAACCCGGATCTACCGCGTGAGAGTCTGGTTTGCTCACTACTCGACCATCGAGAGATATGCAAATTGTTTATCTATAACGTCAGATGTATTACATAATTTTTGCTTAAAAGGATCTAAAGATCCTACCGTGTGTCCCGCGACACGTTCTACCTTTTTTTTTTTAAATATTATAGAAGTGCGGAATTAGATAAAACGTTGTACGTAAACACGTTATTAAGAGAGCGACATTGTTCAACAATATCGCTAGTTATGTAAATAACTATTAATAGGTCCTAGGTTAGGTATCAATCATCTCACTCATATCCTCATCAATCTAGAAAATCTTCCATTTTAGGCGATACATGGATAATAATGAGCTACCTTTGGGAGTCTTCAAAATTGGATTAAGAATAACAATACCTAACTATACATACCCATTAGGACTAGGAAGTGGGTCAAATTCAACTTGCAAAATTTGATGGCAGACAAAAATTGGGACAGGTAAAAGCTGTTGTAAAATGTTTGGGTATTTAAAATCATCATCCTGTTTAAATTTTATCAATCCATAAACGGAAATTTGTAAACCGCTTCACGAAAACATTTCAAATTTGAAGTTTCTATATTTTAAAATGCTAATATTATGTCAATGCCGATTTTATGCGGAGAAAAATATATTTACCAGTTCCGATCGTAAAGTGTTTGAAAATATCTTCATGAAAAATTTAGCTTTGCTTTTTCCTCAGGAAGTCCATTAGTAACAACGATTTACTTGAATTATTAATATTTTGTGTAAGTTTTAAGGTTGTTTTAGAAGCAGTCGGAAAATCCCGCTTCTCAAATAGAAAGTTGGTACAGATAATTTAATATTTTGCTTCATATTAAATACAACGGTTCATCGAAGTTTGAAAATTAATGAATGGCTATAAACATTCAAATCTTATTGAACGTTCATCAATTTATTATAAATCTCACTAAGGGCCACAGGACTTTTTGTGAATTACCAACTCCATCATCAGTGAAGAAAATACAAATTTAGGAGAATTTCCAGCACAAAATAAAGAAACGCAATTTGTAAATGAGCCTACTACGACATTTTTTGATATAATAAAGATAAAGTCGAATTTTATTTAGCGTGATTCCATTATATTTATTTAAAAAAGAAGAAGAATCATCCGAATGAAACGTAATGACGTGACAGTTTTCGCTGAAGGATTCCATAGTCTTTTCGTCTTAAGGGGAACGAATAAATTGCCAAAGATAATTGAAGGATTGAATTATTAAATCATGATACTAGTACTTACTACTAGATAATATATATGAATTGGTTTATAATTGGATAAACTTTTTCAAATTTGTGGATCGCTGATGTATGTATAATATTTTCCTCCTGCTCCCACAGAAATCCTACTTGCTATAAACACTTCGTAACATCCCCCCAATTCTACCTTTCAGTTCGTTCACCCTGTTATCCAAGTAATTTCCAGCAGACGGTCAAGAAGTAATTATATGGATCCCGTATAAATCAGGGGCTTTATCTTCTTCAAAGATTGTTTGTCTCAGGCTACAAAGTGTCTTCGAATTTATACCGCATAATCTGAATTTGAGATTTCCTTATCAATATCCTTACGATGATCGTCTGTCGATTCCTGATAATTCTTGAGCAGCGTCCACATTATGTCGAATGGTGTCGATCGACAAGGTATTTTCAGTTTTGATGTCGGCGATGTATGTCGGTCAACCCGTCCACATATACTGACAATGTGGACGAGTTGAAAGTCGAACATGTTGAATGAGATTTGTCGATTCGACATAATGTGGACACGGCTTTAGCAGTGCTTTGTTACTTTTGTCACATATACCTTGTTTTTTATTCTCCATTGTAATCTGATCACTTTGTATTTCGTCTGTTATCAAAATTAATGAGCAAAACTGCTAACGTACAAATGTACAAACTGTTAAAGGAGAA